>JAPMOQ010024920.1:1048207-1096779 GCA_026543055.1 Argiope trifasciata | reverse complement strand
TAATCTATATAAATAAGAATGAATGTTTGTCTGTATGCCTTTTATGCGGTGCCTTACCGCTCATCCGAATGCAATGAAACGTTGAATACTTATTACTTGCATTTATTTATTTCTGTTGAAGAAAGAACAATTAAAAAAATATTGACAACCCTTAAGTCTTGAATAATAAAGTTTAAAAAATAGAATTAATACTATTTACGCTTCTTCTTTATATATCACTCAATTTCAATGAATGTATTCATTTCCTATACGAAAATAAATATTATTCTTTCTATAATTCCTAATTAAACAAGACGGTTATTTTAAATTTCAAACGATATTTCCTAAATTATTTCTTCTGTTGCAGCAACGCACTGGGCAGCAGCTAGTAAGTTAGTAAAAAAATCGTTTAAAACAAAGTAATAAAAATTTAAAAAATAAAAAATTTGTTTTCAAAAACAGGCTTTCATCTTACAAATGCCATTTGATAATCCATAAAAATTAGCAAATCGATATCATTTTAAATATTTTATGCTTTCTAATGATATTTATTTGTTTTGATTTAATGTAATATTATCTGAATAATAACCATAGCTCAAAAAGGATTACTAAAAAAAGTGTTAGAATCTTCACTAATGATTATCAAATCTGATTGCTCCTTTCAGTTAAATAATTAATTTGATACTTTTTATATTCATATACCAGAACTTATTTTGATTTTTGTTTCAACGAAACTCACTAGTTCTCTTATTTTTGTTCCTTAACAAAAAATATCACCTTTTAAAGAACACGTAAAATTTTTTATTACGAGTTCCACAATTCTGTTTCGATTAGGAAAACTTGAAAAAAAAATTCATGAATTTTATGTTTTCTGTTTGTTGATCATTAAGAAAAATGAAATAGCCCATCTAATTCAGAAAATAAATTGGTTGAATGAGCTACAACATATCTTGAATTAATAATTCAAAACTTCATTCATGAAATAATATAAACATCTTTTATTTTTCAAAATGTAACTTCAATTATCTAAATTATGTGACGTAAAAATTGAAACAGAACATTGTACTGCTTTTCCATATTATTTGAAACATTGCGTGTGAAACACACAATTATTTACATAATAATATTAAATAATTTAACAATCATAAAATAGAAGTTTTTTATGATTATTAAGTTATCAAATGCATTGAGAATCACCCTAATGAATTAAATTTAAAACCTTTTATAGCCTTAACATGGGATAATGTTTTGAAACATTTATTAAATTTTGTTTTAAAATAAATTATTATTAAATTTTTTAAAAAAAATTCCGTTGAAGGTCTAACTTAAAACTGGTTTTTGTTAAATTATTTTTTTTTCCTTTGAAGTAAACGCAACTCGTGACAAGAAATAAAAAATGTTTCAATAGCATTTCACTGTAATCTCAATAACATGAACTTAAAATAGTATCTAAACCTTAATACTGTTCGTTTCAGTATCCTGAGACTACCACTTTTAAATGAGTCCATCTCATTAAGGGGTGAGACGCCCAAGATAGTGCATATTTCCGACATTTTATTTAATAGTTAAATATAAACATCTCCCCCTTTCATCTTTCCTTTAATCCCTATTTTGTCGAATTAAACTCATTCTAACGCATTCACAAAAGTGCGGAAGGTCTTAGAATCTGTTGTTAAAACAATAAATGTGTATAAGATTTTTTTCTAAATATTAAAGATTCAAATACATTCAGTTCAATCAAATCTGAGAAATAAAAATTACAATTTACATGTTTCTTACTTAATATCAATTACCAAAAGAAAACGAAAAGAGAGAGAGAGAATGAGAATTTTTAACTAACAAAGAAAAAAAAAGTTGGATGTTTCAGCAGATATTGATATTCCTATAATTATATCAATCAAATTTTTATAAAATTCAGATTAGATTCTGGATTCCACCGGAACTGTAGCTTTCTTTTAAGTTATTATTTACAATATTAGTGCATTCGTTACAGTTTACGTAAGTTGAGATAGCTTTATATTTTAACATAAAAATTATAAAAAAGACTATTTACATAAATATAGATTAAAATAATTTTTGATTTACCGTGTTCAATCAGTGCCATTAAAACCATTTACGAAATTAATACATGCTTTTATTTTAGTTTTTTCACCACTTCCATTTGCTTCTGTGCACAAAATATTACGAAATAATTTATCCTTCGGCTTTAGTGATTCTATCTTTCTGTTCTATTGAGCTGAAACGTGAGCGAACACTTCTCTAAACATCGTGACTAGAAATCACTTTACCCAGGTAATTCACGAAGATGACGACCGCTCAGGATTTTAAACGCCTCTAACAAATTTCAGCCGCACAATACCTTACCAAAGTCAATCTGCTAACGTTTCTATTCACCATGTACAAAAAAGCATTTTAATCATAGAGAAAAATAACGTATGAAGCATGATTTCGTGCTGTCAGAACTCTATTCTTCTTCTCTGTTAAAAAGATCTGTAATTTGGGTGAAATGTCTCATTGCTAACCGAGCAATAATTTGAATGAAATATTGTCCAGCTAACCTCTATGTCAGAGAAGGAGATTAAAAAAAAAAAAAAAAAAGTAGAGCCCCCCTCTCCACACCTAGATGGTGTTTGACTACTTCTGTAATAGAAAGGAGGGGGGGGGGGTCACTTTTCTTTCTTATTTCTGCTAATGCTGTTGTCTTGCATGCAATGTATTATTATTACAAATTTTAATGAAGCAAAAGAAATTTACATTTTTAGTATGCTTTAGTTATGACAAAAACTATCCATTTTTTTATATCGGTTGTCATTGAATTTGTAACAAGGTATTAAGAGAATAATCTTAAAGAAAAACTTTATGTAAAAAGTACCCAGAAGTTATTCGATGTATTATATTTTTTGAAAAAGGACAAAAAAAAGGTAAAAACAAAAAAATAGAACAAAGATGACGAAATAAAAAAAAATATTATCATCGGCTTTGTATTCGCAATAATTTGATACTTTGTAGATGAATTTGAAACTTTACGTCTTGTATTTTCAAGGGCAAAGCTTGTTGAAATGTAGAAGGAATATTTCGAGAAATATCTCTTTAATTTGGATGATTGAGTTTCTGTTATATTTTGCACAATAACAAGACAATTACTGAAAGATATATTTAAGTTAAATTTCTTTGATTAGCCAAGTTATCAATACTATCGACACAATTCAGCTAAATTTTTTCATTCAGTTAATTAATTTTAATAGCTTAATTAGTTAAATTTCTTTAATAGGAAAGCTAATCAAAGATATAAACATCTTTTTAATAATATCTGTCGATTTAAAATTCCTCGATACAATGATGCTGGGCAAAGAAAAATTATTTCAAATCTTATTTATTTATACTTATATTAAATGTAAATAAATCTGATTAAAAAAATATGGATTTTTACAAATGATGAAATAATGTTTTATCCTTTATAAAAATGTTTTATCAATTAATTAAAATTAGTGAATCTCATCAATTATAATCAAAGACATAAATAGCTTTTTACTAATATGTGTCAACTCAAAATTCCTCTTTAGAAGGGTACTGGGTAAAGAAAAATTCTTGTTAATCTTATCAATACATATTCACATTCTTACTTAATAATAAATGAAACTGATGAAAAAAAATATAGATTTTTATAATTGATAAAATAATGTTTAAATTGGACATAAATTGGACTTTTTTCAATATTTTTAACTAACTCCGATTAAAGCGTCAACAATTTACTAACTTGCATAACAATACATGTAAAGTCAAATAAGATTGATTAATTAACAATGCAATTTAATACATATTAAAAGAAACTTATTTTACTCGGTTTTAGGTTTGAGAATATTTGAAATAATCTATTAATATCTGATGGGCAAATACTCCTCAGGTATGTTGCTCCTAAGAGGTCACCTATGGTCATTTAATAGTAATCCCCATATCCCACCATCAGCAAAAAAAAAATCAATAATGACAATGGATAAATTGTAAACATCAAGGATAGCTTCAACATGGCTGAACTGTACACGATTGTTTATTAATTAGTTTTCATGAACTTTGTAAGTGAAAAAGATTCTGTTCTCAGAAAATTTTCTGTTTCGTGGAATCCGCAACCCGACTTCATTACCATGAAGATTTTTTTAAATTTACATTTCTAAAATGAAGGAGAAAAGCGTGGGACAAAAAATGTGGCAAAGAATTGTTTAATGTTGCTGCAACATTTCAACTATTTTGATAATAGTATCTGGCTTCATAGACAATGCAAACTCTTGCGAAAGGCATTGAACTACATCATGTTTGAAAACGTTCATTAGCACAAGTGGGAATATCTAAGATTTTTTTCACGGAAATCTTGGGAAAAAGAAGACAGAAATCTTAATAATTTTTGTGAACAATGATAAAATATATATAATACATATCATTGTCCTTCAAATCTAATACAAGTATCAAAATTCTCAAATCAATAAAATCAAGAAACCACCTGTTTTAAAATTTATGTTTGCATTTTCAACTAACAGAGATACAGAAAGAATAAACTAATTGTGAAGGAAATGGGAAAGAGCTTCCCTTTTACATACTTCTCTGAAATGTTTTTGAAATTATTGATTATGCAATGTTAGATAAGATTCAAAGAGTTAAGATTATCATTAAGAAAGTCTTAATTTTTTTAAATATACTATTTTATGAAAGTATTCAGGCAATAAATCATATTCGAAACGTAAAATAAAAAATCCATTATATATATATTTTTTTCTAAATGGCAACTAAGAAAAAAATGTAGAAGCTTATTTTTAAATGTCGTGGGTTTATTTTTTAATCTTCACTCCAAAATTTTGTTCCTATAATTTAAAATGTTCTAGTTTTCTCGCTTTGAGCTTTTAAAAAATTTAATAATACAGAAAAAAAATTAATGTTATAGAAATAAAATTATTCCTTTTCTTACTTGTGAGCAAGAAAAGAAATTTTAACAAAACGATTAATGATTTTAATAAGTAATATTTCGATATTCTAATTTATTTAATTTTCTAATTAAAAGACACATCTTATTTGGGACATTTAAGTTCGTGGATAGAATAACGTAAACGAAACTTAAAACTGTCCCGTTCATTTTTGGCTGTTAAACCAGTTGCCACTTTGATTAGATTAAAATTTATATTTAAAAAAGTTAAGTTTTACATTTTTAAAATAAAAAATTATAATAACAATTTTATATATAAAAAAAATTCCCCTTTTTCTTACGTTCCATGCACTCAATTATACACGTTTATGCAATTTTACTAGAAAAAAAACACACGTGGAGAATAGACATTTTCATTCCCATCTTTTCTTTCTATCTTTTTTTTTCTCCTCCCGCAATAAATATTTTACTTATACTTAAAGCAAAGACTCTTTGAGCTTTACCGATTTGGCTTCACCAAATATTTTCCATCTGCCTTTTATGCTATTTTGATTAGATTACAGACTTGAAATTTAGTTATTTAGATACGTCAATGTACATTATTCTACCCACTAAATTTATATATAAATTTTTTAAATCCTTTTTCTTACAATCCATGCACTCAATTATATACGTTTATGCATTTATTTCTAGAAAAAACAAAGCAAACCAAACAAGCGGAGAATAGAGCTTATCATTCCCATCTTTTCTTTCTTTCTTTTTTACATTCCCCCTCCCCCAATGAATATTTCATTTATACTTAGCGAATTTTTTAATTTAGAAAATTTAAAATTCAGCCAGGCTTGTAACTCAAAACTGAGATGTAACTCAACATCAGCCACAATTGGGTTTCTGACTTAACATGAAGGAGTCAGAGGCATAACTTTTTGTTCAACTCCAATCATATAATCTTAAAATTTAGAAATGCGATACTTTAATACTAATTTACACAAAGTAATTTAATTTGCTTGGATACCAATAGTTCATAGTTTTTTCTAAACATAACATTATAAAATCATATCTTTCATTTATTGTGATTGAAATTATCTTTACTATCTTTTATATATTTTAAATACAGCATTTTTACTCCATATTTACTTTTTAGTTTACTTACTATCTAGGTCGGGTATTGTTTGAGTAAAATATTTAAAGGTAAGTACATAGTTTTACTAAGATAAAATAACTGCTAAAAAATTCTTATCGTTAAAATTTCAACTAAATCTGCCATATAGCTACATTAAATGATATTTCCTTCTTATTTATCTTAAACTAATGGGTTATTAACATATTTTCTTATCATGTATTGGAAAGGATACATTTTACAATTGTAATCTCCCCCCCCCTCCTCCAATGAATGCTTCATTTATACTTAACCCAAAAACTTCTTGAATTTTACCGATTTGGTTTCACCAAATATTTTCCATCTGCCTTTTATTATTTCCTATGCGCGAGGGAAACATATGGATCCTTTCCTTTTTCTTCAGCTGCGTGGTAAAGCTTCCAGATCTCAGTTTTATTTGTTTATTCATGATTAACGAGCCGCTCGTGTCTACCGCATTCGATTCCAAAGAAACGTTTCTTTAGCGCTTAGCCTTGCCTAAGCATCCGAATCTTTACATCTGGCCGGCAGCGGAAAATTTAGAATTCAGCCAGGCTTGTAACTCAAAACTGAAAGCACATGCCAGTTCTACATCATAATGATCTATTTATCGTTAAGTACTTAGATGCAATTAAAGCGCGAGTTTCGAAGAAATGAGATCACAAACACAAGTTGCAGAACAAAGGAAGCTATGTCAGTGGCCATTAATGACATAATTGATAACCAAAAAATAACTTATGACGTATTTTCCGAGTGGACTCGAAATGGAGCCTTCCAGTTCACTTCAAACGATTCTCGGTTGACGCTTGGGGAAACATTAAGCAGGTTACTGGCCGATTTCACGGTTTCCAGCCTGAAAGAATGCATTTCGCATCAGCCACAGTTGGGTTTCTAACTTAACATGAAGGAGCCAGTTGTATAATTTTTTATTCGACTCAAACCATATAATCTTGAAATTTAGAAATGCGATACTTTAATGCTAATTTACACGAAGTTATTTAATTTACTTGGATACCAATAGAACATAGTTTTTTCCAAACATGACATAATAAAATCCTATCTTTCATTTGATTATGATTGAAATTATCTTTACTGTCTTTTATACTTTTCAAATATAGGATTTTCACTCCATGTATACTTTTTAGTTTACTTACTATCTAGGTCGGGTAAGGTAAGTACATAATTTCACTAAGTTAAAACAAATGCTAGAAAATTCCTATCATTAAAATTTCCACTAAATCTGCAATATTGTTACTTTAAATGATATTTCATTCTTATTTATTTTAAACTAATAGGTTATTAACATATTTTTCTGTCATTTATTGGAAAAGAAACATTTTACAATCGTAAAGGAACTGTGATTACTTTAGGTAACCAAAATAAATTTTTAAAGTCAGAATTTACAATTTTGCCTCAAATGCCAAGATCTTTGCTATAGGGATCTTATAAGAATGAAAAAGAAAAAAAAACTTATAATAATTTTATAACTTAAAGTCGCTCTGTTGTTGCTTTTCTAAAGAATTTGTTATAATAAAGAAAATAAAGAAAAGAAGTGGATACCTACTGTTAAAATACATATTTTGAAAGAAAAATACTGCAAATAAAGGAGAAGTTCAATATTTTTCTAACTGTATTCTTATGCATATGATAAGGAATTGCTATTCATTCCTAAATTATTTCTGTAATTGCTTTTAAAAAATGTTTTTCATTTTGTTCTTCACAATCAAGTTTTCCTACAACGACTCTTTACATTTGCCCTGAATTTCTAACGAGAAATTTTTAACACAAATTCACCCTAAAGCAGACTGAATTATCTGCTATTAGCAACTACTCACCAGTTGAAAGAACTAGTGACATTCGGCAACTTGGGCGGCATCTCAGTTAAATGTCATAAGAAGATAAATACTCAGACATTCATTGGTTGTACCAGTATTTACTCCTAATGTAAATCACACTGGTCTGCTTTCTACATTATTAATGGAATAACTGAACTCGAGATAATATTAAGAAGAAAAAAAGTTTTTATAGAAATGGAAGGTGAAAGAAACATTTTCATCCTGATAAATGATTTAATGAAACATCCAAAGTTAACACTTAGTTCGAATAAATTATATCTGTGTCATAACACATACAATTAAAGCACTTTCTGAATTATATTATAACCTGATATTTCCTTCTAAAAATGATTTATTAATAAGAGACAAATTTCACTAAGCAAAAGGTGCGATTGCATCTGCATAAAAACATTTATCATACCTTTGATGGAGACTCGACCGCAATCTTATTTTCTCGGTCGATTCTTTAGACAACCAGGAAACAGAGAAATAAGAAGTCATTTATTCGAATCGTTTTACTGTAATTACAGTATTTAATTGAGAAGCCGGCGTCTTCTTTACATTGAACTGGCTTCGCAATTCTTCGAGAAAGATTCCGACTTGCAGATAGTTCGAAAAGCTGCTGACTGAAAATATAACTGCTGATTTCAGAAAAAAATCTGGACAATCTTACTTGAATAAGGAATTTTATCTGTTAGTCAACTAAATACGGTTTTAATTTGTTTATTTTCAAAGGAAAAATCAGAAATAAAGCTCATTTTGAAGAAAAAGATCCATCTAAAAAGTAAAAGCAAATTCCAATGCAATTTTTTAAAATATTTCAGGCTCAAATGCGCCAGTAATAAGTAAACTAATGACTAATTTCGAAATGACATCTATTACGAAAAACTGATGACACCTATTACGAAAAACTGATGACATCTATTACGAAACCAATTTAATTCATTTTCATTAAAGCTTCAAACATTGATCTAAACTTATCGGATTGTAATGTGTAAGGAAGGGGCTCATTTCAATCCTAAAAACAAAATGTACAGTCTATGTTATTAAACCAAATTTAGATAAAATGATTGACCGACGAGCAAATATAAAGCACAGTTTCCAAAATAGCATTAATTGACTTTCGGTATCCTAAAAATGCGGTTCGATCATATAGTATAAAAACTTAATTTCAATAGTAATCTAAAATCTGGTTGAAGGTTTGCAAACATATATTTAGATATTTGTTTGTCACGTAGAAACCTTTTAGAGTTTTGATAAAGTTAAGTATTTATTTCACTTGAAAGAAATGAAGTTGTTTGGCAAATAATTTTAACAATTATCGTTAAAATAGAATTAAGAAGTATCATAAAAAAATGCCTGAAACATTAAAAAGAAAACTATGCTGAAACTATTTTTGTCAGTCTTGTCCAGAAAATATTGTATCTAAAAAAATAATGGTACAAAATGCTTTCGATGGCTATATAGAGCAAAATATATAAATAAAATAAAATAAAAAATAGTGATTGCTATATGGAATGATTGCATTAGTTGGAACTTTGATAGCTTAATTTCTTTGCATATCAGTTAAAAATAAATACAAGTAAAAAATCAAGAAGAAACATTTTAATAGAAATTAAATTATAAATTCACAGTCGAAGAAGTTTGCCTTAAGTCCTCATAAGCATAGAAATGCCCAACCTTAAACAGGGTCTGGTAAATAATTTTGCCAGGGAAATGCCAGATCTTAAAATAATAAGCTGACATAGCTCAAAAAGCTATCTTGAACAAATTTATTGAAAACTCTCAAACAATTTAATATGCTTAAACAATTTCATCTTCTTTATTTATCTGTAAATGCTTCATCTTCCATTTCGTTTGGGATTTCATATCATTTAAACATAATTCACATTCATAAATGAAAGTGTGAAATTTGTTTAAATACCAGAAGTGAAATATTAAGAAACACTATTAAATCTAATAGAACGCTTTCTTTTTTTTTTATAACAATTGCACATTTTAAATCACTGGTGGTGATATTTCAATCTATAGATTTATAATTGCTTGAAAACAAATCAATGCTTATTTGCTTCAATCAATGCTTTGACTCTCTCAGCGTATTATTAATTTAATTTCAAAATTCTATGATATTATATGCTTATAAATTAAGTCTGCTGAAGAATAAATACAAAATAATGAAAAATTAGGTAACATTACATGTATATTTTAACTATTTTATTTCATTCCTTTGAATTCCTGGTACATAGTTTTAAAATAAGCAATAAATTCTTTGATGTATTTATTAAAGAGAGCTATGAATCTCCTTTATTTTCTCAAAGAACATTAATCATTCCCAACTCGTAGTTAGTTTCTTAAATTGCTGACACAGTGTTACCTACTACTTAAAAAAAAAAAAGGAAGAGCAATTTATGATTTAATTTTTTCGTACATTAGTTAAATAATTCATAAGTAGTGTACCGTGAAGGAAAAAATAAGAAAGAAAGAAAACAAAGATGCGTTTCCCCCTATTGTCGGATGCTCATTGGAGATGCATAACAGAGCTTTCAAACAAAGAAATGAAATATGTTCTGGCGCCAAAACGTCACCGATTGTTATCTCTAGACTCGTTCTTGAAAGATTCGGTCCTTACCTTTCCTTATTTGAGGTTGATTTAGCGACTCGGGTGGTGTGGCGTAACAGATTGAACTATTAGGGATTGTCCATAGTTCCACCCCCATGATTTCTTTGGATTGCGCCTTATTCAAAACTCATATCACACGCGAGCAAATATAGTTTACATAACGAACAACTTCGCCATTGCAAAAGCACCAGTTTAGTAAAGTAATGCCATTTAAAACTGGAGTAGTCATCAAGAGTTCGTCAACTATTTATCAAGAGACAACGTAGTTTTGCCCATGATTGCATCTAATGATAGATGATAACTCTTTATTTAATACTTGTGTCACTTAATACCAGTTCTGACAGCTTGCCAAATTTAGTTCTCAGAATAAACCATTTCGAAATCAGTAAGAAATACCTTTCGAATACTTTGGCTATTTTAAAAGTCATTAACTGATCTATAAACGCTACATTCACTTATGAAATTTCCTCGTTTAAAGTAATTTATTTATGCTGATCAATAATATTCGTCAAAACTTTGACATCACCAATCTCATGATCATGTCATAGGGATAAAAATGCTGTACTGTTGTTCCCTTAAATGAATCTTATTTAAGACGTTAAGTGACTTGATTATTTTTAATATACGTGCTCATCTTGCTTTACGAATCAATATATTTGTTTTAAAGTTTAAATACATTTTGCTTTTAATAAAGTGTGTTGATCAACTGAATTGATTTAATCAATAACAGTCATCAGTGTTAGGAAATCTTTAGAAATAAAGCATAAATCGCTTCATATAAAAAACTACTATGATTTTAACAAAGCAATAAATATGAAACAAAATTCGGTCTATCTATTTTTAGTTAAATGAATTTTATAATTAAAATATTTTGACAGAACAGAAACGACATATCCGAATTATCGTAAACAAAAATTTAAAAAACAGGAAGAAAATGCATAGAGACCAAAATCTATACTATTGTTGTAAATGTGAAAGTTTGGATTATGGATGGATGGATGTTTCTCAATAACGTCAGTACGACTGAACGGATGAAATTTGGTGCAAAGATAGATTATAGTCAGGAATAGAACATAGGCTTCTTTTTATTCCGGTTCATTGAGTGGTTAATATTTTATTAATTAAAAACTAACTTTCTGGCCAAAAAGCTGAGGCCGAATCCCGCCAAAAATAAGCAAAGCTCCAGTTTTTTTTTTTTTTTTTTCTTCTTCTTTCTTTCTTTCCCCGAGCAGAAATGAGGCTGAGCTGAATTTTGACCGATTATTTCAAACGATTCTATTTATTTTCTTTGTGTTTGATGTATTTAAAATCAAACGTGGTTAATTAATCGAACTTTCGGATTCATGCTGAAGTATTAAAAGAAAACAGAATAAAAGAAATAAAAAAAAATTGTAATCTGCATTACGTTACCCCAACTGGCATAGGAAAATCAGACATGTGTGTTACGCCAACTGGCATTGAAAGTTAGCGTGATTGTCGACAATTATGCTTTCATTCAAATTAAAAGTTTAAAAATTATGTGTATAATACTGTTGTAGCTATTTCAATCTCGATCAATAAATAAAATGGATTTGACCTGACTTGATTTTCTGTTTTGTTTTATTCTGGGTATACAATGTAAATAAATTGTTTTTACGTTAGTTGTGTTTTTTTTTATTAAATTGTATTTATGTTATATATTTTTCGTATATGCTTATACTTTTAAATGTATCGTTTTTAGGTTAGGTTAAAAAAATTTATTTGTCGTTATTTGATATTTTTTCGTACATATACATCAAAATTTCCACGCGAACAGAGTCTCAGGTAACAGCTAGGTTATAACACTTTATGACATCATGAACATTTTAAAACCGATTGACGGGGATGTATCTTGAAGAAAAGAAAATTTCGTTAATTCTTAGAATCGTTATCTATTACTTGAAGATATGAATATAAAATTTGCTAATTAGTTCTTCTGAAGATTAACGATTTAGTAATCAAAAGACGAATAATAAAACTCACCAAAAATAACTAAAGTACAATAAAAATAGTAATTACATCAAAAAAAAATTATAGACGCATACTTTTCAGAGGAATTATGATCGATAGCTTAATTTTAAACAGAGTTATTTAAATAACTCTTAAAAAATACTTAAATTATAACTATCTCAAGTAGATTTAAAATAATGATCTTATAAAAAAGTTTGTAAAATATGGGGAAAAAGTATGTAAAAATATGGAAACGTTAAACTCTCAGCTTTTATCAGTAGAATTTGAAAATAATGATAACCTCCCCCCAAAATAGGCATATTGAAACTATGTTTAGAAACTTATATTTTTCTTCCTGACATTGTGAACCACTCATAATTCTTTAAAGTGACTAGGTTTATTTTTTTCTTGAGTAAGTTCTTCCAACTGAATATTGTATATCTCCGTGTCAAAACTAACCAAAAATAGCTAAAGTGCAATAAAAATAGTAATTGCATCAAAAAATTATAGACTCATACTGTTCAGAGGAATTATGATCGATAGCTTAATTTTAAACAAAGTTATTTAAATAACTCTTTAAAAAAATACTTAAATTATAATTATCTCAAGTAGACTCGGATAATGATCTTATAAAAAAGTTTGTAAAATATGGAAAAAAAATAGGTAAAAATATGGAAACATTAAAATCTCAGCTTTTATAAGTAGAATTTGAAAAGATGTCACAAATAATAATATCCCCCCCACAAATATGCATATTAAAATTACGTTTAGAAACTTATAATTTCTTCCTGGCATTGTGAACCACTCATAAGTCTTTAAAGTGACTAGATGTTTTTTTTTTTTTCTTGAGTGAGTTCTTCAAATTGAACATTGTATATTTTCGTGTCAAATGATAGAAAACATACAAAAGGTAATATACCACTAAAGTAGCGGGATCAAGAAGAGGCGAGTTTATTTATGGCATCACCGACAGATCTGCTTAAGTAAGCATGTCAGAGAGCTCCTAAGGTTTCCAACGACGTTTAAGAGATTATTTAAGGGGCAGCAGTGTTTATGTTAACACCGCAGCTACGACTTCTTTAAATTCCTCACCTCATTTATCTTATTGATGAGCGACAACTTGATCGCTCTGCCCGGAAAGCTGAGTGGATAATTTTTCAAAAGATTAGCAGTAGAGCTTCTATTACAAAGGTGGAAAGGATTCTCCGCTCTTACCCGATGCATTGCATTTCAGAGCGGGATTTTTGACTTAGACGCTTTAGCCTCTACGCAAACGTTTGAGTTTCTTTTTAATCAAGGCTCTTGAAACTTATTCCTGTCAGGACTCGTGCTTTCATAGACAATGTTTTTTTTTAAAACCTAAAGATGGGTTTGAAGGGATTTTATGCCAAGAGTGATATTTGACTACCCACCATACAGCTGTTAAAACCCAACAACGATATTTTACTTTTTCACTCAGCTAAGAAACACAACGATCAAGAAAAGTTACTAATTGATTTCCCGACAATGAAAAGTTAATTACACAAAATATTGGTTGTTTTATGCTTTATATGAGAAAAAAACTCAAATAATTTTGCAAATGCTTTAATTTTGCTTATTATCAACAATTCAAAATACAAAAGCATAAAGAATTAAATTAAAGGAAGCACGTTTAAAACGTAAAACAGAATGTTAATGACATCAACGCGTAAATGCAGATAGATGTGAAAAGACAAAAATGCAAACAAAGAGGGAAATATTGAAAAATAAATGAATGATGAAACTTCTTAAATAAGATTATTTTTCAAATTGTTTGAAAATGTTATTTCAGCACTTTAACAAATGTAAACATCTTCAAAATTTTAACGATCTAAAAATTGAGCGACTCAATTTATGGTAGGAACCTAATTGCGAAATTGACTTTAAACTGAATTTTAAATGCTTTTATTTCATTTCTAAAGTTCAAGAAATGCGACCAAAAGATATCAAAATTTATTTAAAATGCCGGAAATCTAAATTATTTTTTTCTTACATGAAAAAAATATATAATACATTGCACAATTGTTCATAAATTTACTTTGTTTAAATACCACCTTTAAACTTTATACTGTCCAAGAACAAAATAATTTACTTAGTAGGATGTTAAATATGAAAGATGATGAAGGATTCTGAAAATATTTTGAAAACTTCAGAATGATGCGAATGTCTGAAAATTTATTCCATTACAAAATATGGTACAGAGAAAATAACTACGCATTAAATTTTACTCAAAATACATTCTGACTTGAAAAGATTTTAAATAAGGTTAACAACTCACGAAATTCAAATATTTAATGAGAGCTTTGTTCGGGCTATGCAATTATAGAAGACACTGAAACAGCTAGTTATCTAATGAGTTACAGCAACCTTGAAATTCAGTATATGTTTGTATGCCATGTGTTCAGTCTCGACTGCAGCGCCAGCCTCCTTGGTGGCGAAAAATTTAGTTAGTTCAGTTCGCAATCAAAACGCGTACATGCGCTCGTCCGTTTAGGTTTCTCCACTATTAAGCTGGAGACAATAATGCCCTCTGAAAACAAGGCGAAAAATGGACATTTTATTGTTTAAATCCTACTACTAAGCTAGGATGTGAACAGACGTATCGTCTTATACAGAAAGTCACTTCGCTAAGAAGCCGAAGTCAACTGTGAAATTAACCAGCACTTAATTATTAATGTAAAGCCTATAGGTAACTATGTGCATTTAATATTCCTATATCCTAAACCTTGCCACAGTTTCTCTCTATTGTTATTTTTGTTTACCTATGTTGATTTTGTGTAATAAATGTTTTAAAACTAAATACGTCCATGTGCCACTTTTTCTCTTTTTACTGAGCTATCGTATCCACCATGCTTCCTTTGTCTTGCTGAGAGTGCGTAAATCTACATATTCCACATTTAGAAATCTTATTCATTGTCTTACCATGTTTTCCTATTCAAGATAAAGAACTGAATTTAGCTCCATTATAGTTTATTTACTGTCAATTGTATTAGAAATTTTTTATCGATTTTCCAGACTTTTAATTAAAATTCATTATTCTTTTGAACACCATTTTCATCTGTGTTTGACATTTAAAACTGCATTTTTAGAATTTTTGTTTAAGATATAATATACCCAAACTATGTAAACTTTCTATAAAAAGCACTATATTTGTTCGATCTAATTTTGAAAAGATTTATAACTATCTAGATAACTAGAAAATATCTAGAATTCTTTTTCCAAAATGTATTTTCCCTAACGAGAAGTTTAAGATGATTGATTACATTGCCAAGCAATATAAATACTAAACTTTTTCTCTTTTCTCAACAAATTCACATGGTTAAAAAAATGGAAAATGACCTCAATCCATTATTAAAAATATAATGAATGCTGTTTTGAACCTGTTATTTATCCACAATATTTTGAATTCATGATATTTGATTTGAGATAACTGCAATATTATAACATAAAATTATTTTGAAATTGTTTTGTGGAATTAATTTTATCCAAAGGAGTTTAAGGTTAAAAAAAGGAAAGAAAGGAAAGAAATTCGTAACTTTCATCGTACAAAAAAACTAACATGCATACACATAAAAGTCACAGTACACTTGAGTCATAGCAATCCATTCAAATTGTTTATATAACTAAACTTGTCTATTGTATACAGAGATAAATAAAAGAAACATCATATGAAAAAATAAAGATAAGAATAATAGTAAGGTGTAATATTACAGTAGCGATTTCATAGATAATTGTGACATATTTAAAGTAAAATTAAAATTATTTGATTGAAATGGCTGATGGCATTTTTAATGTTATTGAAATGAACAAGAAATGAAAAATTCCGCTTTTAATAGTTGAATAAATACAAATAAAAACAAATTAAGATATTGCGAAAGCACTTCAAATGGTCACCGATTTGAACAAGCAATACAATCATTCATTATTTCACTTTTCTTATCAGTTATAACAATAAATGGTATTAGTCACCGTTATGTAAATTTTTAAAACAAAGCAACTTTGAAAGTAAAAGCAATTATAAAACAAAGCAGTTTTTTCGCTTTGAAATCGGAACAAAATCAGATTAATTGATTTTTTTGCAATGGAATAAAGGTGTAAAAAATCTGAAGTGTTATAAAAGTCTTAAGGCATTTAACCGCATCAAATTAAGTTTGAAATAAGTGTTACAATTAGTTAACTAATTTCAAATTTAAAATATATTAAACGCTTTTTTTTTTCTTTTCTTACAGTGTTTTTAATACAATTTTTAGAAACGATTCCTATTTTTAAGAGGTAGTCGCAAATAATCTTGTTTGCATTATTGATAACAGTATTGAGATAAAGACCGTCATCAATAAATAATAACCTTATTTTTTAATTATTATTTTCACTTTAACACCCAAAGATAGTAAACTAGAAGCATTTACTACAACATTGTGTCTTCGTTATATTTTCTACATATTTTCTTTGTATCTCAAAAATCAAGCTAATATTATTTTCTTGGTAGGTAACATTCTGGGGAAAAAGAATGCGTTTTATTCTGTGTCTGAGTAGCATATCCGGAGAAAAGTAATGTCTAGAAAATATATTCACAAATTTGTTCCATCTGCTTATTAATATTTACGAAATTATACATATTCGATATAATGATTCTTCAATTCTTATTTGAATCATTGATAGTGGTATTGAAGCTATCTTTTAAAAAGAGTCACCTAATTTCAGTTTTTATTTTCATTCACATTGTGCTTTCATTGTAAACCACAAAAATAAAAAAAGAAAAAAAAGAAAGAAAGAAAGGCTTTTGGCATTCCGTCCGATTACTTAAGAACTCAAGTAATGTGCATGACAGCGCTTTCGAGTTAGCAATCCTGTAAACAAAGTGCGCTTCATTTATTATTTCGTCTGTGACAGAATAATCGTTGCACCAGAGTCTCTTCCGCGGAGGTCTGAGGGATCTACAGGTGACGTGGAGTTCCATGTGTAGGAGATACAAATAGTCGCCAGAAACGTTCAGGAGCGAGCATCTTTATTTATACGTGTCATTTGTTGGGTCCCGGTTTCGTGATCCTTAATTAGCTTCATCTGACATCATGAAAGATGACTGGTAAGGAGATACCGGAGCGAAGGAAGCGTTTCCCCTCGACTCCTTAAGCGAGTAGGCGTGGAAGGCATTGAACACTTAAGAGATGGATCAAAACGAACTTCTCCCGCTGCTGCCATGAATCACAGCGCATTCTCCACGCTTCTCTTTTGGCGACACCAACGACTCTCTTGTTGCCCATCGAAGCCTACCTTCAGATGGCGCACAAGCGCATACAGCTCAACGAATTTCAAGAAGTGCTTATAATGTAGGCATATAAAAGTTATACTTCCTAATTATTTTTTATCACTATTTACGTCTAAGCCAGGGATGGGCAAGCTTTTTCGGGGTACTGGCTTCTTTCAAATTTTTTTCAAAGGGTTGCGGTCCATCCAGAGGTGTAAGTCTGCAATATCTGTTATAACTTAATTATAAATATTTAATACCTCTGCTGCCATGAATCACGGCGAATCCTGAATGCTTCTCTTTTGGCGACACCAACGACTCTCTTGTTACCCATCGAAACCTACCTTCAGATGGTGCACAAACGCATAAAGCTCAATGCCTTTTAAGAAGTGCCTATAAGATGGGCATATTGAAATTATACTTTCTATTTTCTTTTTATTACTTTTTACATCTAAGCCAAGGGCAGGCAAACTTTTTTGGGGTACGGGCTACATTAAAACTTTTTTTCAAGGTGTTGCGGTTCACCTAGTGGTGTAAGTCTATAATATTTGTTATAGCTTAATTATAAATACGGAATATGTGCTTATCAATATAACTACAAACATAATAATAATTACCACAAATATAGTACCATCAAATGAAGTATTTAATATTTTAAAAAATTCAAAATACATTTAAAAATATTTCGTTTTCATCTAAAATTAGTTCTTTTAGTTATAGTTACTAGAAGTCATCAATTACATGCTCTAAGCCACTATTTCGGTTAAATAATTACTAACTGCAATCTAAATGGTCGATTGTGAGACGAGAACTATATATTGTCTAAATTATATTAATCGTAGAAAACTCAGATTCCCATAGGTAGATAGAATCAAAAAGCAATGTTAAATTATATGCGACTTTTTTTAAAATTAGGATACATCCATTAGATTCCAAACGTTATTCTTATGTTCAGAACAATATATTTTTTAAAATTATGTTATTTTGATTAAGAGAAACTTCGTTTTCTTCAACAGAAAAAGATTATGTAATGTTCCATGAATATGTTTTTAAGGTCTTAGTAAAGACGATCACCCCCAAATGTCTTGGTGGTCCAAAGGTCGACCCCGATCGACTTAATGCAAACCTGTGGTCTAACCTTTCTTCAGGCCTCTAAACAAATTTATGTTGCCGTTATTCTTATCATATTAGAAAATATTTATACTTGGGGTATATCGCCTTGGAAATGAAACTAATATATTGAATATGAATGACTTCAAACAACTTTTTCCCAAATTTCGCCTGATTATTGAGTGAAGTGAGCTATTATTTTTCAATAATTGTCACCACTGTGTTCTGCAAAGTGATGGTTTGAAAAAACTTTAGAAGAATTTCACTTACTTTTTTGAATAATATGGGTTAGGTTCTAAAAGTGCATAAACTACCATCAAAAGAGGCAGAGTTGTATAGAATAAAAATTATATTACATTTGAAATAAAATGTTTAAAAAACGATTAGAAGCTCGTTGAAGATAGTTTAATCAGCTTTACTAAATCCTTTTTTACGCAATCAAGTTATACGCAAAAGTCAGTAAATCGTAGTTTATGAATTTCTGAACAAATTTTCCCACAAATTTTTCAAGGAAAGTAATTTTTTTTTTTTGACTTACTGATTCTAAAATGATATTGAAATTAATTAGTTCCAGGAGCAGAAATTTAAAAAAATCAATTTCAAGGTTTAAGAAAGAGCACATACGAGGATATGCTGTGGTAGTTTTAAAAGGTTTCAGTCAATATAATAGATTCTCCAATTTCCCTATATCAAAATTAAACAGTTATGTGACTTGGACTTTGCATTGAATGAAAATAAACATGATACTCGAAAAGGCTTTCAAAATCAATTTTCAAAACGTTACAATCTAGAAACATTATGGGAGAGAACTTGCACAAGAAGAGAATGAACAGAATGGTAGTAAAAATATCAGACAAAAAAAATCAAATTCCAAAATCAGAAAAGCCTCCCTGTGTGGTATTTGATGATTGTTATGAGCTCTGTCATTGCTTAACGCAGAAACCTAATAGTCGTTAGGGTAAGTCGCTCGAAATAGAGCTGTCTACCATCAGTGCTGACTTCGTTAGGCAACGCTAATTGCAGTCGGGTTGTTGATAAAGGTTGCGATACCAGAGTGGAGCATACATAACGACAACGCTTCATGCTGATGCACCAAATCTTAAGACGCCAGATTAGAGCTATTTTAAGATACACTGCTCCATCACTAGAGAGAATTCAGCTCACGTGCTTTCATTGACAGTGATTCAGGAGATCTTTGTAGAAACATCACTAATGCCAATCAAGTTAAAATGCAAACACGAAAATCATTTGTCATTGTACCCTAAACCCTGAAACATTTTGCTCTTACATAACATTCTTAATTATCCACACTATTTTTTTCCCTTCTAAAACCTGAGTTTGTTTACACAGGTATTTAGTAACTGTACATATTATCTCATTTCTTAGGCTCAATAAATGGTTGATATCTTGGACTATATGAGGTCAGCTATACCATATCGTTAAATTAAACGCTAATAGCCTGTGATGCATGCTAAAGTCTTACTATTATATTCATTAATCTACTTATGTATATGTAATAATTAAAATATATATTAAATTATTTTTGTAATTTCTATTAACATTGAAACATATTAATTGGAGAAATGTCTGAATGACTCGTGACAAAATTAATAGGATAAAAAGAAATGGAAAAACCCAGTTCCTCAAAATTATCCAAATTATTAAAAAATATCAAACAAATTTAAACCCAATTATTATTGTTGTTGTTTTTTCTTGTTTTTTCTTCTGTAGATTTTTTTCTAACTAGTGATAGACAGTTCTGGTTCATTGTAGAAATGGATGACAACTGTTCAGTTAAAAGCAAGAATAGTAGAGGATCATTTTAGTAGTAAGAGTAAATTATGTATTTCGAGTAAATTATGGAGAGCAGGAAAATTAATTATTTGTATAGAATTCAACTTTATCAAGTAAAATTTAAGATTCATGCAAAGAAATTTTCAAAGAAATTTGTAATTAAAAAATGTCAATTATGCTACTTACTTCATTTTCCTCATCAATGGTAGTAAACAGAAGGATAAAAAAGTTAATGGCCGCTATGGTAACTATAGCATTTATTACTTTTTCTAATCTTTCACTAATGTACATAAATATCGGCAATATCTACTTACATATTTTTCAATTATCTAGACTATATTTGGGACTTAACGACGCTCCTCAGATTGAAAATCTAGTTTATGTTTCTTCCAAATTCATTGAAAACACGGGGAAAAAGTGTTTTTTTGCTCACTTACCGCAATAAATGAGAATTAAGAAGAAAATAATTTGTCTCAATCGGCAACTTTACGCTTAACGCATCAAACACATGCAAGCTATCAGTTTGCAAAGACCTATCTGACAAGGTAAGGTTGTATGACTTGTTCGTACACCCATATGCGTACAACTCATAAAACTGTCAATCAATGGTCTCGTTTACAATGAGATTGTGTTACTGTAAAGGATCAGTTTCAGAAGAGGCTGCAACAATTTAAATGTTATTTGAAAGTGTCATATTTGGCGAGAGTTAACATATTTAACAAAATTTCGAATACTTAATGTTGCTTAATACAATTTCATGTGTTTTGATACTATCTGAATGCTTTCCACATTATTTTTTATGAAGCATGAATTGCTTTTCAATGAGTTCATTCAAAAGTGTATGATAAAAATCAATGATGAATGATATTTCTTTCATATACATACTATATCCACTTTGGAACAATAATCCAGATTTCGGTAAATGAATTATTTTACATGAATATAGCGATTTGCATTAAACAAAAGAGTTTTCGTTACATTAGTTTTTGTTTTATTTCTTCTTGATTCGTTTTTTTTAATTCAGTAAATTTGAACACTGAAATGTATGCTACTTAAATATAGGAACTTTTAAAAGAAAATATTGTTTTTTAAATATGAAGTACAATTGAATGATGTTAAAAGTACTGAAACGATTTGTAAGGTGGTTATAAAAACAATTAAATAAGTTATAAAAATAATTCTTGAAAGGACGTAAGTAGTAAGAATAAGTAATAAATAGTAAACTTACAACTACGAATGTTAATTTTCCATGCTATATAATTTTTTTAAAAAATTCCCGAATAGAACGCCTTTACAAATTTAAACTTTTCTGTTTATCATAGTAGGAGTAATTTCAATGTTGTTACACTTTTTTAAAAATCTGTACTCTGATAAAGATAAAATATTTGTTTATTATATGACTTTGCATTTTGTGTATGAAATATTGTAAGTACACGGTGCATAAAATAAGCAGCTTTCTAAATCAGAAGTATATTAATATTTTGCTAACTGATCATTTTTATCTGCCAAAATTTGTAGTGATTGTAGTAGTAGTATTTTTAGTGATTGTAGTGTAGTGATTTGTAAACATTTGCAGATGATATTAGCTGAATTGAAATTTAATTTTCTTCTAGTGGCACTATTTATTAAACCATAATCCAAATCTACTGTTAAAATATAAAACAGAATTTAAAAAAATATTCACATTAATATATGCAGAAATGAATTTACATCAATATATGTAGTATATGTTCTTCAGAAACTTTAATTTTTTTAAAGATCGCTCTTGTATGTAAAATAAGTCATTAACAATAGTATTGAGTAAATTTCTGGTAAAGCACCCTTCAACAATATACATTTACACCTTTATTAAAAAAATTTATGATTAGCTATGCGTTTTTTAAACTATATTTTAAACAATGCAAGTATTTCTAATTTTAGAAGAATTCATGGCCATTTTGAATCTTCCAGGGGCCCTGTGATAATGCAAATCTCGAAACAACATTTTCCCTCCCAGTTTTTTATTGATTTTAATTTACTTTTTATTCAGCAATTTTAAGTAGTAAATTTTGAAAACTGAACTCGCAATTCTCTTTTTAAAAAGTCCTTTTCAACACTGTGCATATAAAATAAATGCACTGTCAAAATATAAAATTAATTTTAAGCAAAATATTGAAAACAACTTTTTGTAACACTCTAAGCAATATTGTAAAAGGAGGGAATATATATATATATATATATATATATATATATATATATATATATATATATATATATATATATACATTTACATAAGCTGAAAAGCTCCAATTTTCTTAGAATAATGAATAAATTGTAAATGGTAATTAGGAATATTGCTAGAATAAAGTTCTAAAGTTAATTTAATCAGTACTTGATTATGATTGAATACATTTGACTGCAGGACCCTCTGTCATTAAATGAAAGTATAAAACTAAATACCTTTCTACAACTACTAAAAATTATTAAGAGCTGAGGAGCTCCTTGACAGTTGCCAACTTTACCTCCCTCTTGATTAGAATTATTTAAATAATCTCTTTGACTGTTGACAATACAGCTCCTATATAGCAGATTCAAATTTCTTGGGAATGTAATCATATTTATTATAAATGACTTTAAGAGTAAGTTTGGATGTGCTCATTGATTCGAATGCTCTATTTATTATTTTTTCCGTGAAAACAATGAACAAGCTGCAGATATTTTGCTATGGAAAAAGTCTGGTTGTCTCACAATGACCCCTAGTTTGCAGAAGTCCAGTTGACATCAGCATAAAATTTTAAGAGCAAATGAGTTTAGAATTTAATTTCTTTATTAAAAGAAATAAAGTCAGACTTCTGTTGTTGCATTACAGGAAAAACTCTTGCTGTAACATTAAAGAAATTTTTAAGCGATGTTTAATTTCTTCAAAACTAAATTGCTTACAAACGAATTATCATTACATCGATACATAGGTTCCTTATCTAAGAAGTTCTAGGAATGAAATGTGCGATAAATTTATGTTTTAGACCGAATTTTAGTTATCCCTTCAACAAATAAAAATTTATGGAAAAAACACTATTCAACAAAATATGTTTTAAGTTTTAAATTTACACTGAAGAATAAGGATTTTTCTCCAGTATTCCCAATTTTGTAGACTATTATTTCCTTTCCCCTAAATTTATTCAACTTCTTATTTAACTTTTAGTTTGAGGAGAATTTTTCTTTAGTTGCTTTTTTGACTAATCTCTCTATGTTAATATTTGTCATTTACTCAGACTCGTTCATATTTAAATAATTCTTCATCCAGCTAGAATATTATGTTAACTTATTTGCTATGTATGTTGAGATTAATATTTATCATAAGTATTCTTTTTAAGCTTCTTATGCATTCTACTTTCAAAATTTAAAGCATCAATGAAATTAATAAGAGATTACAGCGCTTCAAAATTACCTAAATTTGTAACAATGTCAAAAAAGACAAAATAAATCCCACCGAGAATATTTTAAAACAATATTCAGTATATTGCAATATTATAAAAATCAAATAGTAAATGCGAGGTAAATTTAAAAAATAGTAAAAAAAAAAATGCTTTCTTACGTATTATTATTATATTTTCAGTTGTAAGGTTCTACTAAAATAGCCGGGATTTTAATTTTAATTCATAAAATAAGATAAAGACTATTTTTTGAACTTAAATAACTAACTACCAGATAACATTCTCAGACACATACAAAAGGGGATGGGAAAAAATGGATTTTTAGCGCAGAAGCATATGCTTTAAATTTGACAGATATCTCCAAATTCTTCGTTTCAAATTATTCAAAAATTAAAGTGCAGAATATTTAGACTTTAATCTAAAATTTTTTTTATTCAAGAAATAGGATTTTCTTCCAAGAATAAAAGTGAATGAGCGTAATGAGTATATCAGTTTATTTAAAACATAGACCTTTATATGTAGAGATACTAAATTTAACACAAGTATAGTTGCAAGAAAGAAATAAGCAATTCAGTGCATTTAAAAATATTAACACAAAAATATGTTATCTCTAATGCAAATTACCTTAAAATTAAAAAAAATCATTAATTGTATTGATTTATCAGTTTTTAAGTTGCGTATTTTTATTCTGTAAAAAGAATACAGATCTTAGATAGCATGTATGTTTTATAGTCAAGATCTTCCGTTTATATTTTCATATGTAAAGATAAAGTTTTCATGTAAATGTGAATATTAAATGTTTAAATATAATATACGATGTATTTTTATAGCTATATCAGGCTTATTAAATTATTTATTTCATTTGCATATGAATTATGTATTTGATTCCCAGAAGTTCAAAAGCTTTGAACAGATTTAATTTCAAATAGTAGGAAATTTATCAACTGTTAAATTCTTTTATTGATTTATGTGCTATTAATCAGCTGAAATGTACATTTAAATGATCAGTTTGCAAAGACCTATCTGACAATGGCTGCCTCTCATTCTGATTACATAGAAAAGAATCCATCTCTCATTTTCAGTTTTTTAGAGAGATCAATTTAGAGGGATAAAATGTTTTCTGCGCTCTTACTGCAATAAATGAGAATTAAGAAGAAAATAATTTATCTCAATTGACAACTTTACGCTTAACGCATCAAAAACATGAAAGCTATCAGTTTGCAAAGACCTATCTGACAATTGCTGCTGGGCATTCTGATTACATAGAAAAGAATCCATCTATTATTTTCAGTTTTTTAGAGGGATAAATTTTAAATAATTGCAGTGATAAAGTAAAGAAAAATTATTCCTGCAAAAAAGAATTGTATTTTCACCTCTTTATTATTTTTTTCAATAAAAAAATAAAACGCATGCTCCAATATTGCCATTTACCACCCGCCTATGATACTTATATTCCAATATCATTGCGCCACTTGCGAATTTCAGTTCAATCATGTAATACAAATAGATGATACCGTGGCAAATTGACAAAACGGTCTCGATGAAAAATAACAGTTTATGTTTATATTACTCAAACTTTACCATCTAAACAATAAAAATTGAACAGTGAAGCCAATGTCACCATTTCATTTTTGTAAGATGACTTCATGTATTTTGTTTAACTAATTCTAATTGTTCTGTGCCTGCAATGTAATATCTCGCTAACTGCTAGGAAATTGATCTGATTATGCTTTGTTATAGATGATTGCCTTAGACAATATGCTCTTCGAAATCATTATTCATATCTTATTCTTGTTATTACTACTAAAAATTCATATTCTTCAAACGCTTACAATCGGACCAAGATGACTATGGTAAATTGACGATCTCGCCTTAAGGTTGATCTCTTCTTTTTATTTTCTATTTGATAATAAATGAATTTATGATCACTTGATCAATTTGATCCTACTTGGATTATCTGATTGATCAATTTGATCCTACTTGGATTATCTGGTTGATCAATTTGATCCTACTTGGATTATTTGATTGATCGATTTGATCCTACTTGGATAATTTGATTGATCAAATTGATCCTACTTGGATGATCAAATCAATCTTAATTTGGATCATTTTGATCATTTCTTGATAAAATTGATCCAAAAACTGTTTTAAATCATACTATCAGTAGCTTAGATTTATATATAAAATTTTAACATTCTCTACTTGGAAGATATGCTAACTCGAAAGAAAACACTTAAGGAAGAAAAGGAATATTTAATGAACACAAGAGATTAGGAATAGAAGGGAAAAAGAAACGCGAATTTTTGCAAAGAAACTGAAATTTACTTTTCTGTTACTCAAGGCATAAATGGAACTATATTTACTATATCTTCTTGAGTAAATATAGCGCAATTTCTGCATATCGTGTGAGCTATTTTCCCTTTACAACAGAAAAATAGGACAGAATATTGTAAAACAAACGTATAGTGATATAAAAAATTACAACATTTCGGAGGGAAATTTGCATTCAATTTTTGATAATAATAATAATAATAAAAACATTTTAAGTTATAATTTTCTGTCATCTTGTATTTTGAACAACAAGAATCCTTTAACTACGTATAATCAATAAAAATACCTCACAATAATTCATTTACGCATATATTCTAAGATTAAAAATGTATTCAACTTTTATCAGGATTGTCATCTTACCCTAATACAGATGCAACACAACATGTTTACATTACCTTTTTTAAAATAGAAAAATCCTATTTATTTTATTCATGTAAAATTTATGCGATTAGGTAGAATACAAGAAAAGGTCATTCAATAATACATGCAAAGAAAAAAAATTTACCTCAAATGCTGAATTTTCATCATGCATTGCTTTTAAATTAGCCCAATGAATTCCGATTGAAGATGAAATATATGAAACAAGAAAGAAAAGAAATTCCAAGAAAATTGATTTTTCATAAACAAGAAGGAAAGTTAAAAGTTTTACAACAACCAAATAAATTTTCGAAGAAGGAAAAGCAATAGTATAAAAAATGTGTTAAGAAGTGTTCCGCTCATATAAATTTCTAAGGATCTGAAGAAAATCGTGTTTTTGAATTTATTTTTTAATTTACAATCGCTTTATTTTTCTTTCCCTTAGCGAACAACAAAGCACGTCGGTTCTAAATCACAATTTAACGGTAGTTTCAACAGTATTACATGCATTAAAAATTAAAATTCGGTAATGTAAGACACCATTGAAAAGTAGCCTATTGTTCTGTACAATGTATTAATATATTCACTAATAATTATAATCGTAAAAAAATTATCAAAGTGAAATACTGAAAGAGGGATTATTTAAATTAGAAAAATAATACAGAAACTGAATCAAAAACTGTTTATTTTTTATTACAAAAAGAACATCAGGCGAGTTTTTTTAAAAAAATTGGCTTTGTAACAAAAGTAGAAAAAAATGTAGATGATACGGGAATGTAGATGATAAAGGATTACCAGTAAATTATTTCTCAGCATCCCTAAAAAGAGAAGAAAAAACAATATTGAAGTAATGCGAAACAAATGAGTATTTTGAAAATTTTAATTTTCATAAAAACACATTTATTTAAATTCAACCTAAAGAAAGACCAATTTCATTCAACACGAATAAAAATTGTGTACTTAAAATATGTCTTATTTGACAGAATATCATTCATTTCTCAAGAAGAATTGTTTGATAATTCAGTTTCTGGATAAAGGGTAGATAAACTTATATAAATGAATTAAAAATTCCTTTTGAACATAATTTATAATTTAAAATTTATGTATTAAAAAAAACGTTCAAATGAAATTTATTTACTAAAGATCTTTCCTTCCTCAACGATAAACAAATAATTTTTGTGTTCAATTATGAATTTCTTGAAAGTTAATTGAAAAAGCCCAAACTGGTAATGATACAAATGGAGCTACTCAGCCATCTTTACACGTGTTCAGATAAATCTATCGTATATTTCCTGTGAAATTGGATTGACATTCAAAGAGTATGAAATCCATCATTTATTGAACATTTTTAGCCTCCTTTATTTATATATATTATCTAATAAGGAATGTTAATGGCTCTCCCTCGTTTCTTGCCGCTTAAACATATATATTTTTTAAATGCAAGGGGTTTTTATTTAAAACGATGGAAACTTTTTAATACCACTGATGTCATGCTTTGATTTTTCATCAAAATTACAGCAGTGATAATTTTTTCTTCTTAAAATAAAATATTAACTTTTAGCTATAGAACAAAATTATTTCAAAGGATTTTATGATCAACGCATGTAAAAATCAAAATGCTTCCTTCTTTAAGCTAAATAAAGAAATGTATGGATATAAATAAAAATATTTTTTAATGAACTTTCATCTTAAATGACTATTTTTGCTTTATTTTAAGATTTAAATATTATTCAAAATTAATCTCTATTTTTATTCTTTAAAAATGAGGCTGTCATTGCTGAGCTAAAATATGATGTTTAAAAAGTAATTTAATTTTTTTAAATTATTTCTTCGTGAACTAATATGACATGTAAAATAAATAATTATTTTTAGCCTATTTAATTGCATGATTGCAATTAACCAATCAAATTTCAAAATCAATTTTGCCGGAAAATCAATTGTATTTCAAAATGTACAGAAATCTTAAGATAGCAATGGTTTCTGCAACTAACAATTTACATCTAAATGGCTTCTTATTTCAGTGTTTGTGACAAGTGCATTCCAAAAATGAATCAAAGATCATTTCTCCTAGTTTAAATATTAGTTTAGAAAGCCCAGCGTTTAATAAATGATAAATTATCAAGAATTTCATTCATAAAAGTTTGCTCTAGATGAGGCATTTTCCATAGAAACTACGTTTTGAGATGTTTTTTATGTAGAAATATTTATTTCTGTTATACCTACTTGCTCATTTCAGGCTTAAAATCCTAACTACTTTCTTTTTATTGTTCATAAAGCTAATTTTATAACAAATAGAAGCATAATTTACTCACCTTTGGCTCATTGGTCACTTCTAATATTGTGCCTGTGCTGCAACTATGTTAGAAATATCCTCATCGCTTTGAGATAGTAACTGGTAAATCAGAGCTGGGCGATTGAGAATGTTAAAATATTTTATTTGTGAGAAGAAAAAGAGAAATAAAATTTCATAACTGCAGTTTTAAAAATGTTTTTGATATACGAGAATATATAAAAAGATATTTTATTAGAGCAGTGAAATTAATATTACCATGCACTATTTTTTAATCAAGTATGTTAATACTTTTTTTCATAATAAAACTACTTGGTTTGCAATACTGATATTATGGAGTATCATTAAAAATTATCAATTATATGTGTAAATCGTACAATCGGCAATGGTAATAACTGTATTATATTAAACAAATCGTATTAATTGGCCTTGATAAAGATAAAAGATTCTTTTATTTCTATGATACTTTAAAAATGGAGACAGCTTAACTTTTAAATATTTTATTGACATCTCCCTGCTTATTAAAAAGTAAGGCAAACAACTTACAAAAATTAATAAATATTTCTTAAATCTATATTTAATTCCAATCGCTTGTTGATGCGCACTTTCTTTAATTAACAGTTTCTTTGTCAGTGAATGAAATATAACTTTAAATAAATACCAAATCCACAAAAGGCTTTTGGTAGTAAAAGTACAGCTCTTATTAAAAATTTCTTATCTTTCCCATGAAATCATTTACAAGAAAAGAAAGCAATTCACAATAAATCAGTAAAAAATTCATCAAAGATAAAAAGTCTCATCAGAATCTAATTAGAATAGAAATTCTCGTTAGAATTAAATTACAATAAAAAGTCTCATTCTAATATCTGTAAGCGGACAACTTTTTTAGCTTGCTACCTAGCGGCCCCTCGATATAATCCATGTCTTCAGAATGAGTTTGCACTCTGAAGTCATGGATTCAGCTTGATGTTTATCATGAGAATGAAATGTTTGTATTCATGAAATGTTTGTATTCATTATTTGTCCTATTATTGTTTTTCATGCGTTATGCCCTTTAATGTTTTATAAAAAAGATTTTAATCATTTAAACTTCTTCCCTTAAGGGTTTCGCTTTTCTCCCGCAATAATAGTTTTGGTCAAAATTATTTATTTTTCATCATTTTAAAATTATTCATCAAAATTATTTATTTTCCTCTAAGTAGACAAAGAAATTCAGTAAAAATTATTTACATTGGCTTTAATTAATGCTATATCATTCTTTTTTTCTCATTCATTTCGGACAATGAAGACAGTGAGAAAAAAAGCAAAATTTAATTTCGCATACTTTACTTAATAATGTATTCAGAAGTAACTTACGAACCATTCAAGATTTCCTGCCAGTAGCCTCAACAAAAAATTACTCACCTTATTTCTGATTCATTTGAAAATCTATGATATAGTTACTTTAAAAAAAATAATAATAATCTATCATTATCTATAAAGTATTCTCGACATCAAAGCAAAAATGCCTTAGATACAATAAAAAAAAATTCTATGTAATATTATGTATTAAGTAGCTAAACTAATATTAAAATATATGTGCATCTCAAGAAATGTTGCATAGTAAAATAGCAATCGGCATTTTTTTAATAAGGCTAATTTTATAGAATTCTAATTATCTTTATTCAGTACATATACATTATAACCGAGGGCTAATTTCTAAAATTTTAGCGATAGAACATAGACTTTCAATTGAAAAAAAAAATGCTGCAAAGGGCATGAATAATCATATTTTACGTAGGTCAAGTCTGTAAACCTACTTCTGAAAAAATTCAAATGACGGCATTTGTATACAACCCCTCAGTCATATCAATCACATTTAGTAAAATATTCTTGCCACTCTTTGATTTAAAAAAATGTTCCACCCTTCTAAGTCATGAAATATTGAATTCCATTAATTTAAACCAGTTATTGACCACCTCGAGCAAAAACCAGAGCATGTGTTTTGGAAGCCATTTAGCAAGCAGATTGACACTGGCCGAATCCTTAAAAGTCGGCCAGTTTTTAAGATTCAAATCCATTTAAATACCTTTCATTGTGAATAAAAATCTTAATAACTTTCTAATTAATATAGATACAACTTTAATATTTTAATATGATGTAAAGATGGGTAAAGGGTAAATTCATCATTTGTTTGTGGCTATATATTCACTCGAGAAATTTTCTGATATTAAACAGATTTTCTTGACACACAAAAGAGAGATACAGATATTTTGTCCGACCAAAAGAATTCTTACGATTGTGGATGACAAAGTTTAGTATCCTGCCTCATAAAGAGAGAGGTTTGAGACCTTAGTCATCGGGTTGAATGACATAAAAGAGCGACAAAAGTCAAAGAAAACTTCTCAAAATCCTTAGTCCCCCCCCCGCTCCCAAATAACCTGAGGTTTCTTTTTGTGGGCAGCTGACCATCCAACACCACTGAACGAAACAGTATCGTCAAGATTTGTTGTGGCTGACTACTGTCTTTATCACCACCCAACTTCATCATTGGCCAGTTCTCCGAACTATCACCCAAAGGATCCCCAGCCCCTCCTCGCCTCGAGGTACGAGGTATGTTCAAAATAATCCCTTGCCCGTATGCACCATTCTTCAAAGTTGCTTTCTTGACCTCCTGACACAAATTAGTCAATCTCTGACCTTCCTCCTCATCTTCCTTTACACCTGTCATCTTGTTTTACGAGGAGCAGGTAACTAATTATCGGGAGCTGAAGGGAGAGCAAGTAAACCTTGAATATAGCCGTTAAGTGATCGTGCTCTATAATGCTAAGGGAGGTGATTAGACCATGAGAGACGAACTCTTGCCTCGTCTGCACTGTCCAAGAAAACAGTAAACGTTCTCATCATTGACTTCACCATTCGAAGTCTAAGGAAATCCTATCCAGTGTCGTGTGCCTGTCCTGATAAAAAACTTTACTTCCATTCTACTTCATGAAGATCTACAAGAAATACTGCAGCAGAAAAATTGTCTACAGAAATACTGCAGCAGAAAAATTGTCTACAGAAATACTGCAGCAGAAAAATTGTGAACAGAAATACTGCAGCAGAAAAATTGTCTACAGAAATACTGCAGCAGAAAAATTGTCAACAGAAATACTGCTGCAGAAAAGTTGTTCTGCAGAAATACTGCAGATCTACAAGAAATACTGCTGTTATTTTCTCTTCACTGAGAATCTTCATTATTATCCGCAGCATTTCCCAAATTGGGTTATGCCTCCATGAAAACTAAACATATCTAAAGGTTTTACATTTTTGCTTACTTGAATGATGCTTAAAATCTAAAATAATTTTACCTAACTTTATTTATTCTAATTATGATTTTTTTTTACTTTAGTGTTAAGGAAATCTTTTAGTTCATTTAAAGACTTTTTCCTGATATCTCGCTAATATTATATCGGCATGTAGTTTATCAAATTATTAAAATAAATATTTTTGCTAAATGCTGCGAAATAGAAATGAAAGTGTGGCTTTGTTTCGGATATTTACATTCTGTAATAAATTCAATTCAGCTGTGTAACCAGCATCATAAATATTTAATGTTATGTCGAATGATATTGTGTGGTTGCTAATTACCTAATTAAATAATTATAACATTCACCTATATTAATTGCAGAAATTTTGGTACATCTTAAAAATTCAAGTGCATGAGTTTATACATATAGGTTTAGTATAATAAGAAGTTTAGTATAGATGTTTAATTCTCGTAGTAATTGATGATTTTTAAGACCAAAAATTAATTAAATAATTTCAATAGTAACTGGATAATTAATTAAATAATAACTATGAAAGTAAAGGATTAATGCCTAGGCCTTAGTATTATTACGATTTTTTTTAAATGTAAAATGATTGCTCGTAAGGGTTGATCCAATCTGAGATATATTAATCGAGTAATATATTGTGCAGTATTTATTATGTGTGGCGATGTTTTAGCACAACCATAGTACTAATCATTTTGTGTTTAAATATTTTTTTAATTATTTCTAAATCTTAAATAAATTCGTTTAATTTTTTTAAAACTTGACTCTTTTACTCTTTCATTGACATTCTGAGCCCAAAAGATAGGACGCATATAAAAAGAAACTTAGGTAATTAATATTCTTGAACACAACGCAATATATTGTATGATTAATTGGTCTAAAAATCTAATTATTGAAACATTTTTGTTTGCTTGCAACACCACATTTGTAACTACCCAGTTCATTTGTACTCAAACAACTAGACAGATAGAACTTCCAGTGAATGAATTTCAGTCAAAATTTGATAAATCTACAAATTTCATCCATCTAACCCAAAGTGTTTTTCAATTATTGTTCTCTCAAAATAACAGACAGACAGACAGACTTAGTTACAAAAATGTTTTTCAGAATCAGGGAGATTTGAAAAATATAGGTTAGGCAAAATCTCGAGTTCGAATTTTCCGACGATTGCAAAACTTGTTCTGTACTTCGTATACGAGAAAGAAAAATTAACAATTAGATCGGTCCTATTTTATAAATCTTAATATTAAAGTTCTCTAGTCAATCAGTTATTCAATCAACGGAATCATATGTTTCACTACAAATTATTTGGTTTATCTTTAATTAAATAATGAAATAGAGAGGAAAGAGCATAAAAATGTGAAAATAATCATATTTCGTCATCTGGAAATTATTATTATTATTATTTTGTGATGAAGGAGTTTTTACCTTTTGCTTTAAAAATAATAATAATTTCTTCTTCCAAAGAGAATTTTTAATGATCTTAGAATACTTCTTTTAGAGAAATAAATTAATATACACTTAAAAGCTGGTAAATACTTTTAAGTAAAGTTTTTTGAAGCAAATGGAATTAATTTTTAAAAGATTTCTTTTATAATTCTTTAATTAAAATATATTAATAAAAATCTATAGCTATCTGAGTTTTTAAAAGACCAATTCGGAAAATGATTGAAGCATAGCTAAAAATTGTCAACGAATCTCTTCAAAATTCATAAATACAAATCTTTTCGCTTCCTTTCTTTACTTTCTAGAAAGAAAATATCTAGTGTATCTAAAAGTTGTGATCTAACTGTATTATCTCTTGTGAAAGAATCTTTGAATATATTCAGAGGACCCTTACCAGAAGTGAATGCTACATATACACTTCTTTCAAAAACACACTGAGAAGAAAATGCTCTGTTACATTACTGTGCATAGTGCTGGGGGAATCGAGATTATTTTAAAAGAGTGAAAAAAGCAACACGAATCAGTGTACGAATACATTTCGCAACACGAATACAGTGCAATACGAACACATTTCGATGGTCAGAGATTCGATTCCAGCTTGAATAAATTTTTCCTTTGCACTGACTTGTTTCTGCCATCACTAAACTTATGTAAACTGTGTCTATTATTTTATTTATTTAAACCAAATACATCGCCTTCGAAGATAATATAAAACTTGCCTATGAAAACAATGCAAAATTTCTGTAACATTTAAAGATTAAAGTTAGAACAACAATAAAAAATAATATAAGCGTGCAAAGTCAAATAAATGTTTTAAAGGGTTTTCATAAATTAGAGTATAAATATATTTGATTAGAAATAGAAGAAAAGAAATTCCTAAAATGCATGATTAGATTTAAAAATTTAATAACTAATGATATTTTAAGGCATTTATGAAAAGCTTAGGAATGCAAACATATTACGTAAGCCTTATCTGTATTCAAAAAGCCATTGTTTCTAATAAGTCCAAGTAAACAAGCAAACCAAAGTAGCAAAAACAAAACACACCTGCAAAGACAATGCAAAATTTTTGATACTTAAATATTTAAATTAGAGCAACAATAGAAAATAATGCAAACTTCTAAAGTCAAACACAAAGTTAGAAATTAGAACATAAGCTCCTAATTAGAAAAGAAATATATGTGTGTATTACATAAGATACTTATTTTATTTTATTTATTAAAATAGCTCGTCATTGTTTTTGCAGTATTGAATGAATGATCCTAGAAAAGAACTTTATTTGTTCACATTTTGATTGATTGATCCCTTTATTGCAAGTTGTTTAGTTTTTACTTCACATTCTCTTTCTATTTTAACGATAGCTTTTTCTGAATGCCTTAAACTGCCATTCATGACGATATTGCTGTAATCCGGATTCTAATTGTATATTTGAAGAGACATCATTTATTGTATGAACTGCTTATGATGAAATATAAACAAAAACGACTGAAATTTTAATATGTACACATTTATATTAAATAATACCCAAAAATTTTAATCCAATTTTTATTCCTATTCTTCACAAGTGAAATTAATATCAACAAGTGGAGAAGTTGATTTTAAAGAACAAAAATGAATTTATTTGGAAGGAAGTCAACCATCTTCAGGTCGCTCAGTTCTTCGCAGGGGAATGAGAAATGAAATCGGGAGAGAGATTGTCATCGTCGTACACTTAAATTCACAATTCAACCGAGATTGTGCTGTTGCTTTCTTATTGAGAGGGCAACAAAAATTTTGCAGAAATCGATACGCATCATCCCGAACCATTCTGGAATTTTCCACCGTCAGTCTTCAACTGACAACAGCATTTCATGTGGTTTCAATTACTTACGTTTGCTTTTAAAATCATGTTGTTTTAAATGTCCGTTCTAATTTTACCGTATGCTTGGAGCAGTTTGGCCAAATATGGCTCTTGCGCCAATAAACCACACACACAAAAACAACAACGACAACAGCATTAAACTTTCATGTATGAAAATCTGAATGAAGATAATTTTTAACTTCATGTGGACAATGACATATTACAGAATTTCAACAACGAATTAAAGATTGACAAATGTTTAAAACATATAACATTGAAATTAGCAGTAATTAAGATGAACACGAAGAAATAATCTTTCACCATGATAAAAAGGGTAAAACCTAATTGGATATAAGAAATTAATGGAAATAATTAAGAAAATCAATTAATGGGAGGCAATAATGCTTTTCCTTTAAAAATAGAGCTTATTATTAATTTTATTGAATTTGAATCAATATTTTTGAATAAGATTGTATTATTTGTATCTGAAAGTGCAGTTGAAGTTTCGAATCACGTGTTAAGTAATGATGGATTAATAAGCAGACTACATGTCTGTAGGGGTTTTTTTTCAAACTTTTTTATTCAAAAAAATTAAATAGATATAACGCATAGAATCTGAACATAAAATATTCCTATATTTATCACATGTTAAAGCCTTTAATCATAACTGCTTTAATTCTATATTAATTGAAAGGGTGGGGCGATGTCTACCACAGTAAAGCACATATCCCTAGAAAGTCAAGTAACGAAACCACAAATAATTAGTATTTTAATTAGTATTTGAGTTATGAAGGCTTAAAATTCAGTCTATAATTACATGGCAAATCTAACATTAAAAAAATTATAAGGATGGAAACTTAATCAAATCAATATTAAAAAAATTATTATACATAGAAAGTAATAATTCAATTATCTGCATCGAAGGTATAACTAAATCTGTTCCATATAATTTCTTAGCCCAGCAGAAATGAAAAAGGAAAAATTAAAAATAATTGCGAATAGTTTGACAATGCTGACAAAGATTGAGGTTATAATATTATCTTTTTAAATGTTAAATAGATATACGATAATACTGAAACAGGAAGTATATGCAAATTAGAAACTGGTAGAAAAATAATAAAATACCATAAAAATAAAGATATTGCTTTAAAGACGAAATTGATTTGATGATATTTAAGTATCTCAGGATTTTTAAACCACTTTAGGAATTTAAAAAAAACATTTGCGACCCAAACAGAAAGTATTATACAACAAAAATGTAAAAGAAATTTGGCGGGTTTAAGAAAAGAATTTGAAAAGTTTCTTGAAGGAAAAAAAAAAAAAAAAAAAACAGCAAAGTCCAAATTGAAAATATACTGCTTCCTTCAAGACAGAATCAAATTTGATTGTGACTTATAAAGTATAGAAAGGGCAGACACAGTAGTCGAACAAAGCTTCTGAGAATCTCCAATAATTATTTTTTTGGTGATTTGGAAAAATACATTTTGGCTCTCAATACTGTTGACCTCGTCAATGTAAAATTTTAATGCGAAGTTAATTAGAGATAATTGGATTTAAATATATAAAATTTCAGAGTCTTCTAAAAAAAACACCGAGAGTTTTAAGTCGAAGTTTTTTTTCAATCAGTATGTGCTGAATTGTTGAAACTTCTTCCACTTTGAATCCATAATTTAAAAGCAAAGATCCTATTATTTGTGGCAAATGAATTCCTACTGAAATACAATAAATAAAAAATATTAATGAATTTAAAATATCTGATGCACTTGCAAAGTAGCATTAAATATCCGACAAAACTTTTTTCCATTATAAATCTTACATTTTCCCCTGTTTCCCTTATTTATAATAAAACCATGAAAATTAAATGACTATTTTTTGTGAGAGAGAAGTTTTCAAATGTCATAGAAGATACGAGATGATGAAAAGTATTTTTATTAAAAAAAAAACAAAGAGATAAAAAATAATTGGCTCAAGAATTCAATAATTTTGTTCTTTTTTGAAAAGCAAGAGAAAGATTTTGAATTAAAAAAAATTCAAAGAGATTTATGTCATGAGGCATTCCCATGACAATATAAGTAACAATAATTCTCCCAACTTTAGTAAAATATACTAGCTTTCCCAATATAATTTTATCTATCCTATTTACACTATTAGGGCAAGTTTTAGAAATAACAAAGATTCTAATTTTTATAATAATTTGCCAATCAATATCATCCAATGCAATTATTTCCTTAATCACTATGATGAGCAAGAAACTTTAAAGATATACTTTCTACATAAAGAATATTATTTTAATTTTTCCAAGGATTATTGAAGAAAGCAAGTCGACTTATGGAAGTTTGAAACAGATGCTAAAGTAAGAAGAAAAGTGAAGAATTTTTTTCACAAATATAAATAAATGAAAGAAAGATAATAAACGAATAATGTCACGTTGTTGTAACTTGTAATAAACAGACTTTCTAACCATGCTGTGTTTTAATTGTTATATAGAGCAGAGGTATTTTTTAGCATTTTCTGACGTAATTAAATTTAATAAAATTTATTTTAAAAACACACACTTTTAAGTAGCAAAAAAATGGACTTTAAAAAAATTCATCATTTTAATCTTTAATTTGTAGTTCATTATTATAAATATTATGGAATTTCCATTTTTCTTTCAGTCTCTTCTAATCAACCTTACTCCTGTGTAAATTAAATAGAATTAAACTAATTAATTCCCTAATAATGCAATTCTGAAAATATTAAAATAGTATATTGTTCGAGAATACACAAATGTAAAATATTTATGAATTCTAATACTTTAGAAAGTTTGTAAGAAATCGATTTCAAAATGTTATTTTTAAAACATGAAGTAAGTCAGAAGTGTGCAAAAGCAAGTTACTTTTTATCATGCGTGAAAAATCTAACTTTCACTAACGAATTAAATTAAATGTTTAATTTTCGTTTTGCTAGACCCTCAATTTAATTAAATATTTGATATTATGATACTTAATATATTAATATTTAATTAAATTATTAATTATAATGTTTCTTTTCTTTGATTCATTGGGGCAATAAGTATTCTTTTAATTTTACAAAATAATAATAACATTTTCAGATTAAAAATTCTCCACAAACGTTTATGACGTTTACTAGTCTAATTAGTTGCTCAAATTATTTAATAGAAATATGCAGCAGTTTATAATAAATACAGAATCTTACTCTAAAGAAGGTTTCTAATTGAATTCCTCCATCAATAATTTTTGCACTTTTATAAAGAACTCTTTGTAATCCTATTTGTTTGAAACGTTTTTACTCGAAATTTAATGTGACTCTATTCAATACGTTGAATGTTACAAAGAAAACTTCATCTTATGATGCATTAGTTTCTTAATGCTGATGAAATACTAATTTGCCATCACATACTGAAAATGAGAAGGATAAAACAGTTGTTTTAACACTTGATAGTAAAGCAATAATGAATATCCAAGAAAAAAAAAAGGGGGTAATTTAATAGAACTCAGTAAACAACTATAGATAAATCGATTTCCAAACTAATAGATTAATAAATTTTGAGCTGTGTTTTGACCTTACAAACCAAAATTTGCTCACTAATGTGCCACGTTAAAGAAATCAATAGAATTAAAAATACATTTATTTTGTACAATTGATTATAGTTTAAGTAATATATTAATCCTCTTATGAGAGCAATATTTAATTTATTATCAATTATTCTACTTAAATAAATTTCTTTGAGAATAATTGTTCATAAAGTAAAAAATATCAGCTGTCATTTTTTACAATAAATAATTTACAATCAAACTTCTTTTGAACTTATCATTTTAACTCTCATTAAAATTTGTTATTGACTAACACTCTACTAACATCAAGAATTAAGTAATTTGATCATGCTTACTCTATGTTTACACAAAAAATATTCAAAGTAAATATATATATTTATATCAGTTACCAATTTTTTACAATAGTATTTATATCCCTCAAACTTCTGAATTTCTCACTTTAAATCGCAATAAAATTTGTAATTAACTTACACTCTATTAATATCATGAACAAGTCATTTGATCATGCTTACTCGGTATTTAATCAAGAAAGTACTTAAAGTAAAATAATATCAGTTGCCAATTTTTTGCAATAATATTTTTATTGCTAAAAATTCTTTTGAACTTCTCGCTTTAAATCTATTTAAAATTTGACATTAACTACCATGACCATTAACATGACGAACTAAGTCTTTTAATCATGGCAACTAAGTGTTTACGCAAGAAAGTACTTAGAGATATTTAAATTCGCATTTTTCAAATGAGTTGTGATAAAATTGATTAGACAGATGTTTAATTAAGAGAATTTAGTTAAGACAATTAATGAAATCGAAATATGCATAAATGAATCCAAAACTATGACTGTCAAATATTAATACCACGTTCATAAGCGTATTCTAACATGAGATGTGAAACAGCAAATTTTATGTTTGTAAGTAACACTAATTCCTCTGAAAATACCCCGTGCGTAATATGTCTTGAAAATTTAGAAAGAAAGAAATTTAATAGATAATCAATGACCACATTCAAAAGAAAACCGACCATAATTTCCTCTAATCGCTTTTTTTTTTCCACAATTCGTGCAACAACAAAAGTGTTATTTCATATTAGCACCTGATATGTGTTTCACGCGCCACGGTTCATCATTTTCTCCCTCCTAAACGGAACCCCGTCCTAACTGAATAATTTGGGGCCACGGGCAAAACAGCGCGAAGAAGGGGGCACTTTCACTTGCTTGCTAAAAGAAGGAGGGTTGTGCATTTTTTTTCTCCCGCAAATTTCCTGTTTACTTTCTCACAACAGTTTCTTTATATGAAACAGAGAGAAAAAAAGACAGTTTTGTTTTTTATTATTTACCGTGTCGAAATGAAATGGAAGATAATTCATAGGGTGATCTCTATTTACTATCAACAGTAAATAAAAGATTTTATTTTTTTTCTCTGTTAATCCTATTAGAGTTCTACGATATGGTTACAGTTGAAATCCGAACCAACACGTTTTGAAATCAAAGATATAGCAATATTTTTTTTATTATATTTAAAGATGAATTTTATTTTGTTGACTTTCTCACAGCAGTTTCTTTATATGAAACGGAGAGAAAAAGAGGTGGTTTTGCTTTTTATTATATGCCGTGTCGAAATGAAACGGAAGATAATTCGTGGGGTAACCGCAATTTACTATCGACAGTAAATAAATTATTTTATTTTCTTCTCTGTTAATCCTGTCAGAATTTTACGATTTGATTATAAATGAAATCAGAATCCACAAGTTTTGAAATCTAAGCTGTAGCAATATTTTTTATTTATTTTTAAAGCTGAATTTTATTGCCTATGTAAATATCAATCTTTGTTAATTAGGGAATTATATCTCTTGTGTTCTTTTCTTCCAATTCCAACATTTAAAGCTCGTATTTCATAGATGAAACAACGACAAGAGCTTAATAAAAAAACATTTAAAATTGAATCTGATATTATCTTTATGATTTTGCATTAAAATGTTTTTGGCATTCCTCCGATTAGTTTCTTAACCGATAAAGAGAACGTATTTTTCATTTTGATGCTTCCTACATTCTTAAATTACATGAAAGCAATTAAAACGCAAAAATTAGAACAAATATCAATATTTACATGGCATCAAGTCATCAAATGCAATTAAAAGAAGTCAAAATTTCAATTCCTGTTATAATTAAAATCAAGTTAAAAAATTAATCTTTGATAAACTTTTAATCGATATTGCAAACTGAAAAATTAGAAATGGTGCGTATTTTTTTTAATAAATAACTTTCATATCACTTAATATCACAGTCTATAATAAACAATAATTTTTTTTCAAAAAATTCGATATCGGAAGAAAAAAATATAACATAAATTTTAAGATTTGTTATTCACGTCCAATCATACTTCTTTTGTTACGAATCAAAATATTTAAAAAACTGAGGATCAAAGAAATAAATTGTTGGATTTGTTTTGTTTTTATGCTAGAAGCTTGAATGGCGGTCGTAGTGCTCTAAACATGTAATGCAGGCATGCTTATGAAAATCATGAACTCGAGAAGGCTTATTCTCTTAAAATTTTAAAATCACATCACCTTCAAAACGATTGGTTGATTCATAAAATAATAAATAAAAATGATTTATCTGACTTTTTTATAGTTCTAATCTTGTAAATAACATTAGTTCTAGAAAAGAGCAGCCATAAAAAACAAAACAGCTCTTTGTTCATTAAAAAATAGAATTTGAAGTATATAATAATGTACATTTGTCAGCGACATCCTAATAAAAAATATTTTTTTAGATATTTAAGGAGCTAACGTAAATCCATTAAACAGTGAGTAACTACAAACATAATGACAGCCCACATTTTTAGGAAATCAACGACTCCGAGTCCCCCCCCCCCCCCCAGTTGAAAATGATGCCAGATATATGTAGTATATTAACCAAGCTAATCGTCTTTAATTAGTTTGATTTAATACACAGAAACCAAAACTCATTAAAATTTTGATTCTGCAATGCAACGTTTTCTTTAGTAAGCAAATAATTATCTCTTTCTACATTTAACTTTGAAACAATATTACAGGTAAAAAAAATACTTCGCATTAATTTTCTATAAATACTTTTAATGAAATTCTCATTAGCTATCTCATATTTTTTTTTAATGCAATAAGATACACATTTAAGTTATGTTCGTTCATAGGATAAACACAAAAAGAGTCCTAGGCGTAAGTGTCCTGTTGATATATACAATTTGTCATTAAATTGAGAATTTGAGAATTCATGCAACTTTCGGCAGGTATGAAAGGGTTTTGATTTAATATTTTTTCATCTAAATTAGGCTTAGGTATGGGAAAGGATTTGAAAATTTTCAGTATTAGAAATTTTGAATTTGTTCACATGATTTAACTTGCCCTCAAAAATGAATGGGGAAAAAATAATAAAGAAGTTCCCTTTATAAAAGGGTTTATGGATTCGCCCTCTTCGTAATATAAACTTGGTTATATATACAGGGTTTTTCAAAATTTTATTTTATTTAATTCTTAAAGATTTTTCACGAAAAGTTTTTAAAAAATCAACTACGCATAATATTTGATTTTCATCTGAAGTTTACAAAAAATTCCTATAACTAAGTCAAGTAATTTTATGTGTCACACAATGTATTCATAAAGCAAACAGAATCAGCATAAAACAAAACAGAAGAGTTTTTGTCCTGTAAAACAAAACAATGGAGTTTTTAATAATATAATAAAAATAAAGATACGAAGGTGTTCTTGGATTATCTAGTTTCTATCAAACATTTGATTTTTACGAAATTGATTCAAATATTAAGATTATTATTATTTTAAGTGTTGAAAATATCTTATTATTTATTTATAAAAAGTAAATTATTTATATATATAGAACAAGATTATTGTTTATCAGACTTTTGAAGCATTCAGCCCTTTAAAGTCAGATGAAAAAAATTAATGAAAAGTTTTCTTTCTTTTTTTATTACAGATTTTGGGGACTACAAATTAAATATTGGAATACAAAAATGGATATCTATAATATTCTTTGATCTTAGTCAAAAGGCCCGGAAGCGATAATGGATATCTATAGCGTTCTGTGATTTGTTTGCTTATCATTTCGGTTGGACTAGCGTGCCAAAGCAAAAACAGCAGTTTTTAATCAAATCCTTTCTGGTTATTACATGAAAATGTAAATGATAAATAATATCTTTAAACAACACAATAATCTTTAATTATCATTAATCTTAACATAATAATCTTAATTACATTATCGCAAAAATAATCGAACGTTTTTCGCCAACAAGTTGCATCAACATTTTTATTGAGTAAAATAGCTTATAATATTGTAAAATTTCTTAAATTAAGGATCATTTTATGTTATGGATAGCGGAATGTCTATTAGCTAATCCCAGGGGCATGGAGAGGTGTTAGGTCTGGAATATTTCTTAGTCAATTAATTGGAAATAAAGACAAATAACGCATAGCTAATCATAAAATGATATTACATTATTTTCATATGGTATAGTTAACAAAAGGGCATTCCATTTATTCCAGTATATATTTGATGTAGTCACTAACCAAAACTTTAAAAAAATAAGAAGAAATAGGAATATTGGAATAATTCTGTATTGACACAGAGAATGAAAGAATTAAAATTTTCGAAAAATTAAATCCTATCAAAGCATTTTCAAAACTTTTCTACAGTCATGGAAAATCTAAAAGACTATAAACATATATAAGATATACAAGAGAAGTAAATTTTATGAGCTAAAAGACATAAGGATTAGAAAAGAATATTTTTAATTCCGTATCAATTTTCTCCTACAGTTTGTTACAGAAGTAAAAATAATAGTTATCAAGATTTATTGGAAACAATAAAAGCTGATTTTTAGATCAAGGAATGACTTTTCATTAATGAAATAAACATTTTTTTTTTCTTTTCATGAAAGAAATTTCAGAAGAAATATATTATTAAAACTTCTGCGAGAATTTTTAAAAAAAGCATTGTTAGCTAGGAACTAAAATTTTTAATAAGTTTTCTCTTTGATAATCAAATTTCTGATATAAGGATTAAGATTTTTTTTATATTCATTGAAATGATATAATACTATCCCTTCAGAATAATAACAAACGTATATCGCTATATAAATGTGCATTATTATAAATATAGATTTATTTGGCATGGCAATAGCAATAAATAATTCTACATAGTGGTACATCCAAATAAGTTGACTAAGTAGAATCGAACTAGCAAAGTAATACAGAAAGAATTCAGAATGTAATTCAAGAATTCTCGAAGAAAGCTTCTCCTTGTTTTAGAATTTCAGTGCAAACAAATAAAAAAAAGCCAGATTTCAAAGCAAATATATCGGAATTGAAAAATACAGGGCAGCATTAAACATAAATTCAAAACAAATGTGGAAAACGCATGCTAATGTAATTGTACTTATATTTATATGTCTAAGAACTCGTTCACTGACATGAATAATAAAGCCGGTTTTTATTTTTGCTGAAACAGATAAATAAAAAATACAACCACATTATAGATATTTTTATTTTAAATTTAAATCATTTAATAATAAAATTTTATTTTACAGATTAAGATTAACTATAGCGATTGTATAATTTAACTGAAATTTTTGATTGTAGCTTTCATTACTTCAGAAAAGATTTCATAAAATATTTCGTCTAAAATTTAGGTTAATTTTATTTAATCAAGCCTCCTTGATGTTTACAAACCTATTCCCAAAATTCAACTTTTAGTGCACCAGTGGAGTTAAGATTAATTTATAAATACAATTTCTTACTTGCCTTCCATAGTAAACTCAAAGAAAGAAAAAAAAATTATCATTCCTACCTGAAGCTTTTTCTTCGGCATCCAGACCTTCGAAGGCTTTGCTTGTCATCTCAAACAAAGCATCCAGTGGGGAGGTGTTTACGCATCCCCCAGATGGACTTTCAGATGAATCACTTTCGAACTTGTCTGAATGGGTGTCGTCGTCCGCTGACCGAGGCCTTCTTCTGGACGTGGCTGAAGTTGACCCAGGTCCACTGAAATCCCAAGGTCTTACTATCCCTCGGTCTGTAGAGATAGAGTGCCTTCGAGGAGTGCTCGGCTTATGATTCAAAATATCCTTGATGAAGAAAGATGTGAGTGGCTTAGGAGGAATCGGAGCCATCTCTTCTCGAAACTCTACCATTCGAAGTTTTTTAATCGGTCGAAAATATTCATCGTCTGGTCTACTTTCTGAGTTTTCTTCACCAGGCATGGCATCAGTATCTTCTCTTTCCAGTCTAGTACTGTCTTCTTCCTCCTCCTCCTGATGAGGAGGACTTCTTGATTCCTCATCTTTATCGGAAGAAGCGTAGATATCAGGAGGGGAAGAAAGTGAGAAGGTTTTGTCCGAAAAATTTAGCAGGTCGTCCGAGCAATTGGACAGGCTATGGCCAGAACTTGGGATTCTAAGAGGTAGTTCCTCTTCTAAAGTTGGTGGATTAGAATTGTCCTCCTTGTCTGAAACGAATGCCATCACTTTGTACTAAAATATAGTTCGTTCACAATATCTATATTTACCAATTCTTCGCTATTGCATGCTGTCTCAATTTATTGTATCTCTGTAATAAACTTTTTTTTGCTCTTTCGTTTCTTGTCTTTTAGCGGTTGAAATATAACTGAAACAGTTTTCACTTATACTAAAAATCCTTTGAATAACTGTCTTTTCAATTGTCTGACAATATCACAATACTTTAAAGATGAAAGGTAATTCAAATATCCACTTATCACATTTACCTTCACCTTCGTGCCTCTAGAGTTGATGAAAAATCAATTGGGCGTAAAAAAATTAGCATTCACCGGGATCTATTTTTTTATCTGATATTTCAAATAACACAAGAAATAAACACATTAATGATTTACAAATATTGAATGTTTATAGGAACTACAGAAAGAGATTAAAACTAATCTCCAGAATCGAGCAAGTCAAATGAAATGCAGTATTCACTTCAGTTTTACTAATGTTCTTTTCCGCCTTCGATTATTTCATCAAAAGTTATTGGTTAAGACACTGGTGCGTTTGTTTCCCAAAAAAATCTTTCAAAACTCATTGCACTCTTGGTAATCTCTAATAATCAACTGCGACTATCGCACTATCTTTCTTTCGATCGAAAAAGAAATCACAAAATAGCGACTTGCATTGGTCCTCATACATAGGCGTCATTTGTCTGTTGCCTGCTGTTTGCAACTGTGATTCTTCCATAGCGATATTCCATTAGAAGACCGTTCTACCGCGGCTGCAACGCACTGACCGAACGGCTGATAGGCTTAACGGCACTAGGCTCAATGAGATTTCCGCCATTCAAAACAAAACGGCCAGTTCTTGTAGTATTTCAAGGGTGCAAAGTGATGGATGACTTCATAACTAGACAGCAGCTGTACTGAGTGACTGATATCGCAGATCAGACGAACTTCACTTGCATCATCAACTACCAGGGAGACTGTATTTTGTTGTCGCATGCTGATACGTCAGTTAGAGCATTCGTGAAAGACAACCAACTCCGCTAATGGATGCCGCTCGGGAGAAGGCGGGGTTCCAAAGACCGCTTCTGATTGGCCGTCCGGACTTTGAACGGATACACCTCACTACATTTGACGCCCACAATTCTAAATCTTTATTTTATCAACAGAAATTAGTATTTCCTAGAATAAAGCTTAAACATCGAAAATGTGTATTTTATCTATAGAGGAAAATCAAACAAAATTTTCTTTTTAAGAAAAACTCATCTAATTTTTTTTCTAAAAGCCTCAAAAAAATAATTTTTAAATTAAAAAAAAATTGATTAAAAATCTGTTGAAGTAATCACTTCGAATATTGGAGAAAAACTATAATTTTATCTTGATTCGCGTCTATATATTTCAGTATTAATACGATCAAAGGAAGTGTGTATGTTATATTTTTTAGCTTTTACTGATGTATACTAATAAGTGCTATAAAAAGTCTTGCAATTTTTTTTCAAATGCATTAATTTAAAGGTAATAGCCACATTCTCCTAGAAATATTGACAAAATTAAAGACTTGCAAATTTAAATAAAAAACTTTGGCAACAATTTCAGAATTTAATTAATCGGTGTATGTGTTTTTTTAGATTTTAGCTTTTGTCTTTCACTTGATTTTTAAATAGAATAAATAAGAATATACACAGGCAGATCTCGAATTTGATATTTTGCAAGAAAATTTTGGATGTATATTATAAATGATAAGGGTAAATACTTTTTTTATCAATTGCTCAGATTTTTAGCCTTTTAAAGTTAATAAAATTTAATTTCTAAATTTGTTTTTAGTCTGTCTTATCTGTACATCTGAAATAGATAAAACGATATACTTCTAGCTCTCAAGCATGAATTGGAGAACATAAAATTTTAATTTATATATATAAAAAAAATCCAAAAAATAAAATATTGTCCTCGAATTCCTAAAATCTAAAATGCTTTTTTTTTTTTATCGTATAATCTGTGAATGGCATTACTTAAGCAGAATCACTTGATACTTTGCCCACAAAAAATGTAAATTTTAACAGAATACTTATTTTTTTACCTGAATCATTAAATAAAAAGTTGTTTGAGATATTTTCTTTTTTCCATACATTGCTTATATCTTAAACCAGGAAAGAGCTTTCGCTTATTCTGGCAGTTATAAATCAGACAAGCGCACTCTATAAATCCTTTCTCTATCTCTAAGACTTTTTCAATGTCCCAACTGTCTTCATCAAATCAACTTAATATTAAATAAGGTCCTTTTTTCAAATAGAAAATCGGAGGTTTATCTTTAGCTTTTAATTGTTAGATGCATTTTGTATTATTTATATTTGAATTTTCAAATCGTTTATTAAATTTTTGAAAATTACATAATGGGCATTAAACTGCCGCTTATTCCAAAATTTTAAGTCTCAACTAAATCAGATTAAATTGCTATTTAATTGAAACATGGACGAATTAATTACGTAGACAATAAACTGGTAATAAAAGTTTTTTTTTTTTTTTTTTTTTTTTTTTTTTTGTGAGTCTGCTTTTACAGTACAGCTTTTGAATTATCTATCGATTGCAAATGTAGTTTCATTTTGGGTTCGTCTTTCACTATGTAGATTTAGAATTATTTGTCGTTTGCTGTTGTAGGTTTTTTTTTTTTCCGTGGAAATCACAGGGTTATTGTCTAACTTGAGCAACATTTTTTTTTTTAAATAAACCAGCAAGTTATTGTTTGTATAATCGATAAAGATTGTTGGTTCAGGGATAATTTCAACTAATTAAAATTGGTTTATTAGAAAATAATGCAGAAAATTGTTGCATTTCACGATTTATCGTCAACTAAAGTGACAACTTGATTTCCAAATTTTGCATTCTCTGAACTATTGCGAGTTGTCTTAATTAATTGAAGTCGTTAACCAGTT
>JAPMOQ010024920.1:1031583-1047807 GCA_026543055.1 Argiope trifasciata | reverse complement strand
TTTGTTCATGACTGCGATGCTAGGATAAGCATCACTAAAACATCGGAATCCTACACATATATACAAACCATATTATAAACTACAATATCATACAAAAAATACATATATATCTGTATTAAATCTTTGAAATACTTGCAAAAAACTGCAATACTCCCCCTCATTAATGCCTTGACAGTTCTACATCTAGACTGACTGTTTATTATTTCTAGTTATTGGTTTTTTTTATCGATCTGCTGAATAGGTTCGGGTTTAGTTTAGTTTTATTAACTTCCCGTTTTAAAGCAACACGAGGGCTATTTTGGGACGGACCTCGTAATTTTGAACCAAGATGAGATGACGAGGACGACACCTGAATTGGCAGCCCCTCTCCAGACCACACCAGCGGGAGAACGTTTAGCCTGACAGATTTAATGTGCAAGGGACCCCCTCACACGACGGTTCTTCGGTCGAATCCAGTCTCGAACCTGAAATCCTCCGGTTCCGAAGCCGTGACTTTACCACCAGGCCACCGCGCCCCGAATAGTTTTGGGATGGAAAGCTTTATCATCGCAAAGCTCATACGCAAACTAATAGTCAAATTGTCCTTTTTTTTCCCATTACTTTAATTGTTTTGATGGCTATCTACATATTATGTCTGCATTGTAGATTAATACTGACGCTGTGAAATATAACGAAAGAAGTGATATTCTTTTCTTTTGGCAATCTTTAATATTTAAAATTAAGAAGCTTTAATATTTAAGAGATTTTACTTAATATAATGTCCTTAATCGGTTGACTCCTTTCAGGTTGTACAATTATAAATATTTTCATGGGTCAGAATGTAAACCTATACTCTATGTTTTGTTTTTGTACTATGTATGAAGAGCTAGAATAAATTTTGGAATCATTTTTGATGCACATATTGTAAAAAGTATATTGGAACGAATTATTAAAAATTCTTGATTTTTGCAATGTGAAAAATTCGAGACACTAATTTTTTTTACTTCGTTAATAAGTTTTTGTATCTACATAAATTGTCCTTTGAAGCTATATCCAACAGCATCCTTTTTTTTTTTTTTTTTTTTTTTTTTTTTTTGAAGATACCATAATAAGTATCCAAGCTACAGAGTTGCCCCATCATTTTTGTTCACGACTACCAACAGACTATTTGGATTACTGAAATCTTTCTCCCTATATTTAATACCTAAGTATTTCCGTACTATTATAAATATTTTCATAGGTCAAAATATAAACCTATACTATGTGTTTTGTTTTTGTACTATGAATACTATTATCTTCACCAAACATAATATAAAAAATGTGTAATATTTGAAATTTTTTATTTTTATTACATTTTATTATTTAATAATTTGCTCTTAAGTTTACAACTTAATATTCCTACATGTTGCGAAGATATTTATTATTTAGTTTTTAATGTTATTTAAAATTCCCATTTCATAAAAGCAACATTTTAAAAAAGTTATTTGCTCCTTTAAAAAATAATGAAATGCACTTCAATGAAAAAGGCCTTTAGTAATTTTAAACGACACAATTTACTAGAAGAAATAATTGTCATTCAAATAAATGAAATAATACTACGTATGGTTATTTATCAAAATCGTTAGAAACCCTTATGGCTTTATTCAAGAAATTGACTTCAAAGACTCAAGAGAAATCCGTTGAACAGTTGGCTTAAAGGATTGCAGGATTTTCTCACAGAATAAGTTGAATTGATTTTCTATTTATTGAGTAGTTTCAAATTTAATCTCAATTGATTGTATTAAACTGAAGCACATTTTATGAAACTTCGGAGTTAATCGATTGAACATGACAATATCCAAAGTTCACGTGTAAATTAAAAAATCGGTTTAGATAATAATATTTATACTAAAATTAAATTGATATGTAAACGAACATTTACAATCGGAATACTTAGAGAATTTCTTACAAAAAACAATTTTTCACTTTTTTTTTCTTGTAAGAACAGAAAAATGTATTTTTTAAAATTTTCTTTAGAAATGCATACTTTGTTCTACCTAGGTTTTTTGTATTCAGGTTTTATTTAGGAAAGAAATTTTTGAAAAATTACGATTTTTTCAATGGATTGCTGTTGTATGCATAGCCGTTGTATAAAGCTGCAACAACATATGCTGTTGTATAAAACCGAATTTACATAATTTGTATAGAGAAATTACATTGCTTCTAATCAATTGATAAGGTCATTGAAATAAATAAAAAATTGTTTACATTTCATGACAAAATCATTTTTCTTTCAATTTGCATTATTTGTCGAAATCCTTACCATATTCTAAATGATGATGATGTGCCAGCCTGACAACGGAAATGGGGTTCCAGCAGCTTCTGAGGGTAAAGACCCCTGAGCACCCGAAGGCAATAGGCAATAGTCTGACTTTTAGCTCAACTGAAGATGACACTCGATTGCACGATTCCTTTATACAGGGGGAGTTCTTTCCCAAACCTCACAGATAGAACACAGGTTAAAGAACAACCAAGCCCGAACTAGGGAAGCCGAGATCATTGGTAGGACACGATCGCCTAGGCCAGGACTCCGGCTCCATACTCATATTCGAATATAATATTCCCTTTCATTTGTAATATTAGCACCAGTTTTTAGATGTACAAAAATTCTTGACAGCATTCTTTTCATACCGACGTGATTTATCTCTTTCGTCCTTTTTCTCTATATACACAGAGATTCAGGAATACAACCTAAGTAAATTGGTTACTAATTAATTTATGTCACAAACTATAACTTGGTTTAGGAATTTGTATTAAAAAATGCTACATTTAAAATATGCAATGTGAATAGGAATCAATTTGAATCTGACTGTGGAATCTCTCTTATATTTAATTTCTCTCTGCAATCATTTTCCTTGTAATCAGCCCTAAAATATGCCGAGAACAGTAATCTTTGTCATGATAAATTTGGTTAATTATTCTGTTTTCAAGACGAGTTCGGTAGTGAATTTAATTTAGTAGACGGTGCAACTATAGAAACAAACCATAACTCTGAAATATCTTTGTGGATATCAACGGAAATGAATTTTGACGTTATTTATTAATATCTTAATTGACCGAAAGTGAATTTCCCGGTGAATCGTCAACTGACCTTGCAGATAAAATTAGTGAAATTACATATAATTATTTGCTGTCTTTAATAATATGAGAAAAAAAACTTCATGCAGATTATGAAGCATACCTTTTTTTTACTGACGATCGATAATTTGAAATATTATTGCAGCATTGCAACTAGACCTTTGTTAACAAACCCTTAACCTTTTGTTTTTCTAATGTTCATTTTTTATCACCTAGGTATAACTCCAAGTATGATATATTTGCAAAAGAATATACTTCAAATTTTTTATAAATGTGTTTAGTGCAACCTCCAATAATTTTTAAGTTCATTCAATTTTTTGGATTGTAATAAATTTGAGAATTTCATTAATTTATTTATCTCCTTCAAATGAACAATAAGTTTTGGATTTTTACTGTGATATCAATGTGTTTTAGATTAGAGAGGTATTAATGCAGTGTTACTCCTTTATACTTTCACATATTAACGTTTTGCAATTATTTATAAACTTTTAATTGACCATCCAAAATTACTTGTACAAATTAAACGAATTAGAATCTTCTCTTAACAGTTCATTATATCGTATGACATTTCCACTGTGTTTCAAGATATTCTGAATGCTAGATAATATTATAAAGATGTCCTAATAATTTTGTGCTAATATTTAGGAGAAAACTTCCTATATGTGATAAAGTTTATGTTCATGAAATTTCATGCCAAAGTCTTAATGTTACCTAGTAAAGTAGTACTTACAAATTTTCTTATTTCAAAATCCTACGTGTTTAATTTTCTACAGAACTGACACCAATTTAAAGAAAAATAGTTGAAATACAAAATTGGTGCCATTGAAAATATGCAACTTTTAATTTTGAGTTAATGTACATTTTTTCGGAATAATTTCCGTTCAAAGTTTCGATGGAAAAAAATATTGATATAAATCTCTTGGCCTAAAACCTCTGCTATTTTCAAACATGCGTTTCCTTTGCCCGCAATAGCATTAAATTTCTTGCCTCCTTTTCAGCAATAACCTTATGGCTTCTTCAAATCAATATTTTTGAAATTAAAGAGATTACGAAAAGAAAACGCAATAAAATATTTCATTAATTAAAAAAATAATGGTAAAGTAGTTTGAAAATAGCGTTAATTTTAATGTGCTGAAATTTCTTTAAAAATCAATGACAGTTGAAATAAATATCGTATAGACCAAAGCAGATATCGTTTAAGTGGCAAAATTTTTAAATCTATGGTTAGTTTTGTAAATTTCTCATAAATAATTTGCCCTGAAGCTACTGCGGAAGGAAGATAAAATTCTGACTAACTCTAATTAACTGAATATTTAATTAACCTTTGAACTTAGCAGTTAAACTTAAGTTAGAACTTAAAGTTAGCAGTGTTATTTTTATGTCTGGCATAAAAGGCGTGCAATTTTTTTTTCATTTACTTAGGAGGGGATATATATGTGTGTGTGTGTGTGTGTGTGTGTGTGTGTGTGTGTGTGTGTGTGTAATAATTTTAAATTACTTATGTTTCTAAAAATAATTTATTAATCACTTCAACTTCTAGGTTGTGTTATCTATTATTTTCCCATAGAACAAAAAAAATTTGTCAGCAAATTCCTTTCTTAAATTATATAAGTTCAAACTTTTGATGCTTTTTATCTTCCTGTTCTGCTTTATAAGCTCCGCTTGTCATGGCTTAATGCAGAATCTTGGTAATAAATAAATAAAAATTTATTTCCTTAAAATTATGATGAATAAAAACCTTTACAAAATCTATGTACTTCTTTCTCCAAAGAATGCTTTGCACATACCTACATAAGTAGTCACAAAGATTTTTATTTTTGTTAATATAAGATGTTTTTTTTTTTTTTTTTTTTTTTTTTGCTATCAAGTTTGAGAAATAAGAATTCGACAATATTAATAAGAATGGATTACGAAATATGTTTGACTCAAAAAGTAAATAATAAAAATAGAAAATATATTTTCACTAATATACCAAAAACTTGAAAATGCTTTTTGAATCTTAGAGTATTGAAAGAAATACTATAAGAAGATTAAGGCTCTGATAACATTAAATAAGAGGAAAATGTGATCCATTCATTTCAAACTTAAATATATATTCAAAGTCCGAATATGTTTACTAAGGAATCAGACTTATATGATTTTGGCTTAGTTGTCATATAAAAATACTTTCAAGTTTTCAATAGGAAAAAATTTGTATTTTATATATGTATTTTGAAATTCTTGCTTTATATAAATGGAATTTATTCTTGCTTCATATAAATGGAATTTATTCTTGCTTTATATAAATGGAATTTATTCTAGGAATACATTTACAAAAGATACGAAGCCAAAACAACATGAAATGAAATTTACATTGACGACTCGGAATTAAAGCAAGGATGACAACACAAATAATTCTTGAAATTAGAAATCTTTCTACTCCATGTAACTGAAAAAGAAAAGCATTTCAATAAAAATGCAGCTATCAGTACTGTATCTTTGTAAAATCTTATATATAAGATTCAACAAATGATTGATTGTTTACAATACAGAGTACAACTCTTCAAAAAATACATAATTTTAGAACTTATCACTGTGCTCCTTCGGAAGTTAGCTGACTGTCAAAATGGGGAAAAAAAGAATAGAGGAAAAATAAATGGGGAGAAGGGGGGAATAATTAATATCGAGTCCATATTTCAGTTTGAGCTAAAATTACGTGATATAAAAAGTCATAATTTAATGTTTTGCCTTGGCTAAATATGGTCATAAAAATTAATGTGTAAGATTTTTTTTTTTTTTTGCATGATAAGAGGGCACGCTATATCCGAATGTTCTAATGATCTCTTTACTTCTGTGAAATGTAATAAACCTTTCGCTAATGCTCATAACTAGAAACCAGTCTTCTTTTTGAGTCACTATGAAGAAAAACAGTAAGGGTACATTGGACATATTTTTAAGGTACATATTTTTTAATCGAGTTTTTTAGGATATTACGTTACTTAACGTTTAATCATACTTAGTGGAACTTCATTATAGAAGCAAAGGAAGTAAAAGATTTTCCCTTTGTTATTCTTACGAAGATACGATACATCAAACTCCTAATTTTCATATAATAAAGTGCGGATTTAAAAAAAAAAAAAATTTCAAAAATTTTACTACAACAAGCATTAAAAGCTTTACTTTTAACAAACTTTTAATAAAACTATTTTGGTAAAACTAATGATATACCATTAGTCTTGAATCATGTTGACATTTGACATTTCATCATCTTCGTCAAATGTGTAAAAAAGAAGCAAAACGGGATTCACCTTCACTGTGATGGACATTCAGTTGATTGTTTTTCCAATCACAAATCCCCTAATGTAATTTGTTGTGGGAATACTTGAAAGTTATTGATCTTTTTGCATTGTGGAATTTGTCCCCTACCGAAAAATCTTCAAGAGAGTCGTGGTTCAAGGGCACCTATAAGTGTTATCAATTCTGTATAAGTTTGGGGGCTTCATCTTCACCATCACTGGTCAATAAAACCTAATGTTCTGTTGTTGTTTCTAATGGCGCTGACTAAAGAGCCATTGCAGTTTAATCAAAATTGTCCCTCTTTTTTTTCAGTAGCACCATCTAGGGCCAAAAGTAAGAGTTAGCTACACACAACCCTTTCTACGGGGCGGACTTCATTCATACATTTTCTTTCACAGATCGTAATTTAGACCTGGATCAGAGAACGATCACCTCTAAACCCAGTAGTATTACTCTCGACATGGAGGACTTTGTGATCGTGACAGATTTATACGTGCGCCAGTCAACACACACGAGGAGATTCTTCGGCCGGAGGAGTTTGAACTCACAACATAGGGGATGCTAGTTCATCGCCCTACTAACCCGACTATCTCGGCCCTACCTAGTGTTCTAATTTATTCAAATGATAACATTTTGATTTATTCTTAATTCAAAGGTCATTGAAAATTGAATAATTTTGAATTGTGGAGAGAGTGAATTGCTGAGAAGTTTCATTATAGTGTTGACTTTTACGTCTTCTTAACTTGATCCTGACACGTCTTTGCATCTGAAACACTTATTTCACAAACACAGGATTTTTAAAAAAGTTGTCAAGAATTTGAAAAAAGCATAAAATACTAGATTAATAAAGCGATTAATTATCGACCGGATTTCTGATACAATATTACCGTTATATATTAACCGAAACGTAACAAAATGTTCTCAAAAGCTGTTGTGTATTAATTTACGGTCGAATAATTTACATGTGAATAAATACGCCTGAATAACTTAATTATGCTATGAGCTAAAAACAAAAACACTGATTAAAGTTTGTAAATAGCAGATAAAATTTAAAACGGGTAAATATGCTAAAGCTAAATATCTTTTATTTGCAATGAAATCCATTAATCCTTCAAGGACTTCGTGAAGTGACAAATATTTTTAAAAATCTGACAAATAATTACGTTATAGATTAATCTTGTAAATGGACAATTATACATTTCATGCATGATGAGAATTTATGAAAATAATTAAATATTTACGAGTGAAGAAATAGACCTAGAGATTAATATTTATCTATAGCAATAAAATATAAACTTATTCAAAATTCCTAACGGAAAAGGGGATTTTTATTTTAAATAGATAATCTTTTGTAAAAGAAGATATTTCTTATAAGTAAAATTGTATAAATTGAATGTGATTTACTCTGAAGCACTAAGTATTTTAGGTATATGATAGACAGCGTTTTGAAATTATGAGAAATGCAAAATTTTAATTTGAATGTTCTTTTTTTGATTGAATGTTTTTTTTTGATTATGATAGACAGTGTTTTAAAATTATAAGAAATGCAAAATTTTAATTTGAATGTTCTTTTTTTGATTGAATGTTTTTTTTTTGATTGAATGGTTTTTTTTTGATTGAATGTTTTTTTTTTGATTGAATGTTTTTTTTTTTGATCGAATGTTTTTTGATTTGTTTTTTTATTGCATTAAACTGTTTTGTATTAGTTTTTTCATACAGAAATTTCAGATTTTTTTTCCAATTTTGAAGTGGAGAGATCGAGGTATATTGACAAGCGATCAAGATAAAGAAAAATTTAGCTTATTTTCCTATTTCTCAAAATTCACCACTTAATGGATATTATCAACTCCTCACAATCCTGTACGATAAAAACTTCCACATGGGAGTCACATCCATCATTATTTTATTTGCTAGACAATGTTCGTGTATTTTTTTAACGTGCTTTCAACGTTTCCAGTAGTTGTAAAATGCCCGAGATAAAGTTGTCAATCGCCTCACCTTGTTCAGTTCTTTTTTTTCTTCTTTTTTTTTTGCGATGGGATTTATTTGTGTGTATGTTTTATGTATTTTTATGATTAACTTGCTCAATATGAAAAATAGATTTCCAAGATTCTGTTGCAATTTGTATACTAAGCTTTACTTAAGAAATAAACTCCTGCTTATTTCGATAATCTTTTATGAAGAATATTTTTTAGAACAAAGTTTTAATCATAAGAATTTTATTCATATAATTATAACTGTTGTTATACTAAGAATTGTCCCATTATCTTTGGAATGCAGTATTTATTTTATGAAAAAAAATCCCCCAAAAATACGATGAAAATGTAATATGAAATTTGAAGGCTATGTTTTAGAAAACTGAAATTTCGTTCCATGATTGGACTTAAATCTTTGGATTAAATCCTGATTTCAGTTATGCAAACGTATAAATTAACAAAAATTCTAACTTAATTTGTTGAAAACTAAATTATCAGTGCATTTTTCATATTTATCATTTATTAAGTCTCCATTTCTTTGACAATTTTTTTGGTCACCTTAAGGAAGAAAAATAATTTGTTTTTCTAGTGCTTGATTTCCAAAGTGAATTTTTAAAGCAGAAGATATAAAAAAAATTTCCATGTTTGAACTAGACAAACCTTTTTAGTAAAAACTGATACAGAACTCGTTTTGGATTTTCAAATAAAAGTAACGGATTATTTATTTTTTTTTTTTCGTTTTTATTTATCATGAAAAATCTTCTAAGCCTTTTTAATGAAATGTACTTTAAAGAGAATAAAACATATTGAATTTGGGTTACCATTCTAAAAAAAGAAATTGGTTTCCCAGATCACACTACCAATTTATTTAAGCTCAATCAATGCTTTGATTTAACAAATTCATATCAGCACATTATTTTTGTTCACATACGATACAAAAACAAATGACCTTATTTTCTGTTCCAATTTTTCCAGCATTTAATGTCTATAATGCCCTATATTGTATGTATTTTGCTTTCATTTCTTCCTATTCCAAATTCAAGGACTTACAACTATTTTCTGGGCCTCTACAACAAGATAAAAGTAATCTTGATTTTAATATTGAATTCAGGCGATGATTCGGGATATACCATCAACAAGAACAAAGACAAAAATTCATTTACCGTTTTGTTTAAAATATTCTAATAAAATTATTATAAATTGAAGCCAAGTAAATTTCTTCTCTTAGGACAGAATAACCTGTTTTCTTACTTGCATTCAAGCAACTCCAGAACTATTATTATTATTATTTGTAACCATATATGATTAATAGTACCAAAACATATGCTCTTGTTTCTAACTACAGCATTGTAATCCCTTTTTAACGGCCTAAAAATGTAATGGAATTAAATTTACCATTAAGGATCTTATCAAGCAATGGCCAAAATGTCATTATCTTCCCCTATCAGCAAAAAATTCAGAGAATAAAAAGGAAGAATAAAATACAGTATAATAATAAAATACTGTGCTATTTCCTAGAATACGCGCACATAAATTTAGAAATGATTAAATTCTTTAAATGAAATTATTGACAATGCTTTTCATAAAACAGACAGTGGTTTGGTAGCACTTCATTTGAGAATATAGCATTTGCTTCTGACATTATATTTTAGAAACAAGCTTTACCCCCTTGATCTTACGTTTATGTGTTGATTACACATAAATGAGATGGTGTGTTTAAATATGATGATAAATGGATTAAAATCGAATAAAATGAGAGTTAATATGACAGAAAATAAAAAATATATATAATAAATTTCTGATTTCAATGGATTTAAATAATAACGTTTTCATATTCAAAGAGTGTTTTTTTTCTGTAAACTAACCAGTATTTATTTTTATAAATTATTAACATGAGTCCTGTCTTACTCATGTTGACTTGAGTGCTTACTATTTTGTAAAAATAATTGAATTCAATTCAATTTATTTGAATAGCTGAAATGAAAGATGTTTATAGCATGTTTCAAGTACTGGTTTGTGGAAAAAGCAGAGGACATTTTAATTTATAACTTTGCTCCGATTTTAAAGTTAATTAAATTAAGTGCTGTATGTATTTATTTAGTTGTAGGAAACTTATCATTACTTTAAAAGTTTTTTAAAATGTATCACTGAAACACAATTATTGTAACAGCTCATTATTGTATATCAATTATATGTATAGTATATAGCAATATTGTGTATTGCTATGTACAGAATTCGATTAAAATGATTGTCTATCTATCAAATTTTTTTCCATAGGTAAATATTTATCAAATAATATGCTGCCCATATACAATAAAGGGTTCTTTTTATATAATACATTTGCAAATGTATTATCATTACCTAGATATGCCGGCATTAGTATTTGTTAGTAAATTTCACAGCTATCATTCTCTTTCATGGTACTATTTTCTAAATTATTTTTTTATTGAGTTTTTGCAATATTTTAATTTTCAGTTATGTTTTCCATGACTTCAAAAAAAATTTTTTTTTAATCTCAACCACCTTATCGCAAAATAAAACGTAAAGTCCCTGAAGTTCACGTGCCCTTCTTCAATGCAGTAGTAAAGTTCCCATCATTCTGAAAGAATTTGGGAAAAGAAACAAAATCTATTTCAGAGAAGAAGAAAAAAATAAAACTAAGCATTATATCTCATTCGTCATATTTGAAAACCCGCTCAAGTCCATTCTCAACCCTGTGTTAAACGTATGTTCCCAAACTGCAAATCACTTAGCCTTTTTGCTCAGAGATTTGCTAACTACCTGATTCAATGCTAATTCAAAATTATCTTCTATTATTTGCTAATCCGTCCGTGTAAATGATTTGCTACACTTTATCCATAATGAACATTCGACTGCTATTAGAAGAATTATAATTAAACAAATATTGAAGAATGAGAAATTTAACGACGATTAAAATGGATGAACAGCCTTTTTGTCGCCATTCTTGCTCAATATTTGGGAGCATTTGCATTTGCCGGTCAAATGAAGGAATGTTTGTAAATTATAGGTTTTTTTTTTTTTTTTTTTTTTTTTTTTTTTAAGCATTTTCGTTATATTATCTCTTTTATATTTTCTCTATTGCCACATTTCTTAGAATACAACCAGTTTTAAAAACTGATTCTCTCATCAAATATAAATTTTCCCCGAAAACCTCGGAAACAACACTTGTTTTATTACGAAGAGAGGTGAATGATTCCTCAGTTATTTGTAATTAACGTACATTTCACAGTTCCTAGAAACTGTTTCTTTAATTATTTCGTGAATGTTATGCTTGAGAATTTTCTCAAAATTTTGACTTGTTCAGCTCTTTTTCAATTCCTACTATTAGTTCACACACTCCCTGTATATATTTATAAATCTTGATCACATTTTCCATTGTTAATAAAGGACTTTTATCCATCCACTGAAGTTCAAGTACATTTTTTTAAACTTGTGGGGGATGGCATTTAATGTTAATGCAATTTTTAAATATTAATTCATTAATTAAATTTAATTAATTTTACAACTGTGGTTAGAGTTTTAGCAGATTGTAATGAAAACTGAAATCAATGTGCAGGAATTCAATCAATTAAATGCGAGAATTTCTATATTTTTTTAATGAAGGTGAAGAATACGAGTTCAATTCTTACGAAAATCCATACTTTTTTAATACTTATTTTTTGATACTTGATAACTTTTTGATAATTATTTAATAAAAGGTAGCAAAAACATTTTCTTTGTTGACATTAGAGTGAATTGAATAAAAAATAAAATTTTACTACTCGTTTATTATTTATTTATTTTTCTGACCAAAATCTCCACCAGATGAGTTTTTATAAATTACTCAATTCTATCGGCATACATTACATTTCTATAAATTGATATACATGAAACTTGAATCTTTTGATAGTTGTACTGAAATATATAAAAGGCTAGAAATATAATAATTACTTTTTTATACTTATAAATTAAACGCGTAACATAGATTGCATTAAAATAAGAGTCCTAAGTAACAAAAAATATCGCTGCATCATTATTGCACAAAAGGCATCATTATTTGCACAAACATTATTTAGAGAAAGAAAAAAGTAAATATAAATTAGTAAGAGAAATTTTCATCATTTTTTACAAGTATTGCACGTGATTGGAGCAGACACTTTCTAAAATTAGTGAATGACCTTCATAATAAAGCAATGCCCGTCATTACAAAAAACGGTGGCGTGACATCGCATTAAAAATCGTCAAATCAGTTGGATAAACAAACCGCGAAGACATCCGGATGCTTTTAATTTTATTGTAAGTCGAATTATGCTAGAAATCTAATATCCGTGAATAATAATGAAAATCATTAATTTTTTTTATTTATGTTGCCTAATTAACTTCACTTTATCGTATTAATAAGAAGGAGTATTAAATATATTTCTAATCATTTTTAGAATTCAATATAACTGTTAGAGTATTCAAGTCTGAAGAATGTTTATTAGTAGAAAAACAATCATCTTTTAATTTCTCTCTAAAAGTAACTGTAATTTAGCACATTAAAACATCCATATCTTTGAATTTTAATAGTATTAAATTGGAATTTTTATTTATGTTGCCTTTTAAATCTGGCTTTGGAATCATGCACATTTTACGCATGCGTAATAGATCCTATTTACTTTAAATTTTGAGATGATGCATTGATGATTAATACTTTGTTAGAGATTCGTTAAACTTCGTATAATTTGATAAAAAGGAAACTCTCCTATTTATAACCAAAAATCGAGCGGATTAATTAAGGATTCTTCTTATAAAACCCTTTAAATCTTCTCGAACTTACAATTTGTTTTTACGAAAAACATGCAGCTATTACCAACAGCAAATTATTATTATTATTATTTAAGTTTCAAATCAATATCTTGTTTTTGTGAAGTTGGAGAATCAACATCCATTTGTCTTCATAAATATTTGGTCGGTTCTCTAAGTGCCCTCGTGATCGAGTGTTCACGATAAAACATGAATTTAATTTATATTTTTTTTTCTTTGTATTTTCGAAATTCGAAAACAATTTGTACAGTTTTTCTGAAGGGGAAAAAAAAAAGCGGAAATACTAGAGTCTCCGGATACTTTATCCGGGATGTATTGTTTATATGTACAGTTACAGAGGAATGTAACTTCTTTTTTAATAATGAAATACCTATAATTGAATAAACAGGTTTCAATCAATTAAATAAACATTACTTTTCAACATTTTAATTTTTAAAGGAAAATTATTTGTGGTCATTTCATAATAATCACAACATATTTATTTTTCAGAATGTATTTGCCTCTGATTGATAAACTTATATTTCGCCGGGTTATTTAAAAGTTCATTTTTCAAAATTATTAACTTATCCTTTACTAACAATGAACGAGCTTGGGATATCTAAGAGCCTTTGCTATGTTATATTACCTTATTTACATCAATCATTTACTTCATTTATCATTAAATTTCTTTAAATTAAATCTTATATCATGTATAACATGTAACCTGTGGATATATTTGCATTTTATTAAAAAATATCTAATTTAATTAACATTTACTGTTTTTTAATTATGTTTTATCTTTAATCACTTTTTGTATCTATATATACAGCTATACATTTTTGATCGACTTATGCGTAAACTATGGAGGAAATTTTGTGGGGCAATTCTTTCAAAACATCTGTGCGTGAAGCAAGAAAAATAATGAGTAAAGAATTATTATATTATTTTCTTTTTTATTGTAAGGAGAAAATTTAAATATCGAAACTTTCCCATTTATAATATTTTACAAAAATTATTTTTACGAATATTTGACAGATGATAGAAGAAATATGATGAAACAGTAACAAAAATTATTCTGTTAACATCATAATCTGAATAATTTTTGTATTAGAATTTAATGCTTTTTTAAAAAAAATTATATTAGATTTTAAGGCTTTTTTAAAATTTGTATTAGATTTTAAAGCTTTTTTTTAAGTTTATACACAATCGCAATGCCCATAAAAAATTTGGATTTTTTTTATTTGCATTAAACCTCACACATTTAAGATTCTAAATGTGGTTACTTTTATTGCTACGATTATTAAAAGGTTTTTCTTTTCTTTTCAAAAATGTAAAATTTTCGAAACTGAAACGGATGTCCAGAAATATGAAAAATGCATCTTAACAGTTGCTTCTTTACTTTTAAACAATGTGAATGTAAATTCCCTTTTTGGATAAAGAATTAAATCTAATTCGTTTATTTATTTTATTCAATTTTGAGCATATTTGTCCACTGATTCTCTGCTTCATTAAAAAATTATTCAATTGGATTATGTTCATGGAGATAACGTTTTACATGAAGAGTTTTAATGAAATAGCAATTGGATATTGCTATTTTATTTGAACTAATGGGAATCTTAAAAATTTATCATCATCTGCAATAGCCACCCTTTTCGTTGCTATCGAGCAAAAAACATTCAAAGTATGGGCAGTGTTCAGAAGGGTTCCCACTCCAAGAGCATTACGGAAAGAACTTATAAAAATCAGCAGGATTCCCAGATACGAAACCAATAAAATAAAACCTGTTTATATAGATATTTGAGATCAAGAACTGTTAAAAAATATTATTACAATGCACAACACAGAATGGTAATACGTTTTTTGCAACACTGTTTTGCGGAAGATTTTACCTAAAGAGACTTTCCTTGCTTTTATTAGTAACTTAAGATACCAGTTTTGTTATTTAACTCGAGCTATACGGAACTGATAAGTATATTCCACGCGATATAAACTTGAAATAACATGATAAGAAACTACCAAGATACTGATATCGAGAAAATTAAGAGATAAAAGCAAGTAATATAAGGAAAAAAAATATCAGTAAAATTATTAAAAACCAAAAGAAATAAGAATTAATTAAAAATGAAGTTAAGGAAAGCTTGACTTCAGGTGAATTTTGACGCGTTAAGATACGTGCACAATTTTTTATGGAGCATTAAAATCTTTATTCTAGTTTTCTGGAAAGTAGTAATTTTCATTTCTAAAACTTAATAAAATATTTTAAACATAATCAAATAAAATTTTCCAGCAGTCTTTTTATATCTATACACATATTTCGATTCCTAAATGTTCATTGTAAGTACATAATTATTTAATTTAAAACAATTTTCATTTGAAAAAAGGATTCTGTTTTCGTAAATTCATATTGTGGTCACAAATTTTGTCATATCTTAGTAGCTTAAAAAGTACAGCAAATATTTTGCTTCACACACAGATAAATGTGTAACAAACACATGGTTGAAATAAAGAGTAAAATACAGACATTAGAATTGTTTTAGAAAGTTTAGCATAACCATCAATTTTTTTCTAAATTTTGACTAAATATTGCTAAAATTTGGAAAACAAAAATAAATTTCATTGAAATAACATTTCAATCCACAATTTTATTCACTAATGATAATATAACTAATGATTTACTAATGATATAATCTGAAGTGATTCATGGAAACTACATATTTTTCTTTTATAGAAGTATTCTGAAGTACGTAAATTAAGAAAAGTTATTTTGTTTACTTTTTATTTCAGAATAAAAGAATATTTTAAGACCAATGAATAAAGCTATCACCACCGTAGCTAGTGTTTGCATATTTCCACTTCAATAAAAAAATTTTGATTAAAATTATTTTTTAATCAATAATTATGATATAATAAAAATTGCTACGAAATTCCACCAGCTTTCAATAAATCTTCGATTTACAAACAAAAAAAAAAATCCCACCGATATTCTAAAATCACGACAAGTTTTATTTTGCACTGCAGACATCAATTATTTTTCTTAACAAGATTTTTTTGTTTGGATTTTGATCTGGCGGCTTTTTTAAAAATGTTTTTT
>JAPMOQ010024920.1:959412-1031483 GCA_026543055.1 Argiope trifasciata | reverse complement strand
GACTTGATACAGTTACTTTTCTGTATTAAAATAAATATAGAGTTTAATCCTTTTAAGTCAAACCGAATCGTAAACAACGGCGAAAGAATCAATTTCCTCATTCTTCTGCAACAGTGAGGTGATAGATTTCTCAGAAACGTCATGCATCAATTTCCTCAAATTTCTTTGATCTTGAAAAACAAAGGTACACTAGAGAGCAAAGGATTAAAAAAAATCTTCTTTCGCTTTACTTTTATCACCTATATGAGCAGGAACCTTTTGAAACGCCTCTACGGAATCATTGAAGCATGGACCGACTGTTTTTGGACACTGGATCCTAATCAATCATACCTCCTCTGCAATTGAGATGTTCTTAGGAAGAGAGCTGTCATGATCTGAATTGTTTTTCAAAGAAATACTACCGGCATCTTGTGAGGTGAGAAATGTTATTCGCATTTACCTGGCATCGTACTTAAGGTATCCAACTACATTCGAAGGAAAATTTTTAAAAATTGGTTGTTTTTTTAAAAATACTATTTAAAACGATAGTTTTAGTTGTCTTTCTTAAAGTGTATATGAATTATTTTAAGAAATATTTTTTGGGCACTGGACCCTAATCATCAATCATACATCCTCTGCAATTGAGATGTTCTTAGGAAGTGAGCTGTCATGATCTCAGTTATTTTTCAAAGAAATACTACCGGCATCTTGTGAGGTGTGAAATGTTATTCGCATTTACCTGGCATCGTACTTCAGGTATCCGACAACGTTCGAAAGAAAATTTTTGAAAAATTGGATTTTTTTAAACATAATTTAAAACGATAGTTTTTAGATGTCGTTCTTTCAGTGTGTATGAATTATTTTAATAAATTTTTTTAGAATTTTTTTTGGACACTGGACCCTAATCATCAGTTATACCTCCTCTGCAATTGTGATTTTCTTAGGAAGTGAGCTGTCATTATCAGAATTGTTTTTCAAAGAAATACTACCGGCATCTTGTGAGGTGTCAAACGTTATTCACATTTACCTGGAATCATACTTATGGTATCCGACTAGGTTAGAAGGAAAAATTTTGAAAAATTGGATTTTTTTTAAACGTTATTTAAAATGATATATTTTAGTTGCCGTTCTTACAGTGTATATGAATTATTTTAAGAAATATTTTCAGGAAATTATTTTTATCTTAATTTATTATATGGATTAATTAATTATACTTATGGTCAAAACGTAACAGAAGTTAAATTTGATATTTTTATACTTAATGAAACATAAATCATGCATGTCGTCAAGTATAAATACATTTAAAAAATATATCACAATCGCTTATTTGACAGTGAAAAAATATACATCATTTCACAAAATCAGTTGTGTGCTTCAGTTACTTTAAAATAAAAAATAAAACATGTTCATACAATTTTATATTACAGTTCACTTCACTTTTAAAGTTCAATAAGGATTTATATTAAATGTTGCAAAATTGAAATGCTAAATAATAACTATTTATAGGATTTATAAATAAAAATCAAAAAGTCACTCAAACAATATTAGGATATTTCAAAACTTAGAGAATTTTTTTTTCTATCTCAAAGGTTGTCATAATAAAACGGTGGCTTTTCAGGTACCCGACTACGTTCGAAAGAAATTTTTTGAAAAATTGGATTTTTTAAAAACTAATTAAAACCATAGTTTTTAGATGTATTGTCAATTATAATACAAAATACTTTAAATACAACACCGGAACCGGAGGGTTTCAGGTTCGAGACTAAATTCCACCGAAGAACCGTCGTGTGAGGGGTTCTCTTGCAACGTTAAATCTGTCAGGCCAAACGTTCTCCCGCTGGTGTGGTCTGGAGAGGGGGTGCCAATTCAGGTGTCGTCCTCGTCATCTGACCGTAGTTCAAAATGACGAGGTCCGTCCCAAAATAGCCCTCGTGTTGCTTTAAACGGAACGTTAATATAACTAAACTAAACTAAACTCATGCCTGGTTTTATGAAACGAAAGAATGCACAATATTGATTAGTATCGTTGAAATTTCAATTTCATACTTTTAAGTTCACTGTAAGAAATGCGTTTTTGAAAGTTTTAGCCAATGGTTTTTTTCAATACTTTTTATGATTTACGTATATTTGTAGAATGTTTTAGATTTCCCTCAGCCAGTAAAAACAAACAATATTTCTCGATATGCCCGGTAGATAAAAAAAAAAATAAGTTAGAAGTGCAAATTTAGTGCTTTAATTTTTGACATCAGTTTTAGTTTAGTTTAGTTATACTAACGTCCCGTTTAAAGCAACACGAGGCCTATTTTGGGACGGAACTCGTGATTTTGAACCACGATCAGATGACGAGGACTACACCTGAGCTGGCACCTCCTCTCCACACCACACCACACCAACAGGAGGACGTTTGGCCTGACAGATTTAACGTTGCAAGAGAACCCCTCACACGACGGTTCTTCGGTGGAATTCATGGTGGTAAGGTCTCGGCTTCGGAACCGGAGGGTTTCAGGTTCGAGACTCGATTCTACTGAAGAACCGTCGTGTGATGGGGGTCTCTTGCACGTTAAATCTGTCAGGCCAAACGTCCTCCCACTGGTGTGGTGTGGAGTGGGGGAGCCCAGTTCAGGTGTCGTCCTCGTCATCTGATCCTGGTTCAAAATTACGAGGTCCGTCCCAAAATAGCCCTCGTGTTTACTTTAAACGGGACGTTAATATAACTAAACTAAACTAAACTATAAATACAACACAATTATTTGAAAATATAATAGAAATCTTCCTATTTTGAGAAATAGCACAGTTAAATTTTTAGCACATTTTAATGAAATTTTACCAAAACGGTTAACACTCTAATTGTAATGCAGCAATCCTATTTTTCTTTGTATGCAAGTTATGGAATATAATGATGAATGAAATGAACCAAAATCTAAGAAACATTTTGAGAAGCAAAGAAGTTAGGGATAAAAATATACGTATATATGCATTTTTTATCCCCATAAATTCAAAACTTAATTTTTCTAAAAACACCTATAAATGAAAAAGTATTTCACCAACGTTAAAGCTTTTGATTCCTTTCATTTTTCATATCATTTAAAACACATGCTGAATTTTTATGTAAATACATCTGTTAGTTTTAAGATATCATGTTAACGATGGATAATTTTAATGAAAATTAAAGTTTTGAGAAAATCGAATTTAAAAACACATTTTAGCTGGAAAATATGCTTTGCTAAAAATTCCCCTTTATGACAGACCAGTCCTTCCTTTTCTAGAAAGCATAAACTGTTTTGAAAAGATAAAACTCTGAACTACAAGAAATAAATATTTTTAAAAATTCACCAATGTGATCGATAACCAGTGTTTTTAACGTAATCGGATACCTTAAGGAGATCTGTTCTCTTGTGTTGGATCCTTTACAAGGTATTTACATAAAAACTTAAGACAGATTCGAAGCTTTAGAATGTAATCTTAACGTAATGAAGCAAATCCTTGTAGTTCTTTATTTCAACGGGAACTCCCTATTTTCTAAATATTTTCGCAGTTTTTAGAAATTAGCCAGTTTATTTTGAATAGCTTTAGCCAGCTTTTTATTTAAAGTTATTTGTATTAAATAATAAAATTAATATTCAAGTTTTTATTTAAACCATGAAAAATACTAATTTCGATTTTATAAAATTATTATTTCATAAAATGGAAATCAAAATTATCAAAAACTATATTTATATAAATAACTCCTTTATACAAATAACTTCAAAATCTTTTATTTTCCCCTCTTTTTGTCTTCTTTTGTTTTCTAATTAAAGTTACATCAATTGATTTCTGAACATTCTCTTTAATATGCTTTTGAGGTTTTCGGAAAATCTTTTAAAATGTATTGTGAGTTAAATTAAGTTGTTGTAGTTACTAACAGTTATCTGCCAGCGATTTAATCCGTAATTCTGGACGACAGTCAGATGACGAAGACGACAGCTGAATTGGCATTCCCCTCTCCACACCACACCAGCGGGAGGATGTTTGGCCTGACAGATTTAACGTGTAAAGACCCCTTTACACAACGGCTCTTCGGTGGAATTGAATTTCGAACGTGAAACCCACCGTTTCTGAAGCCGAGACCTTACCACCAAGCCACCGTGGCCCCTGTTAAATCATGAATTACTTATTTGGTTTAAAATAAACGTTTAGTGATCAATAAAAATGATTCGGAATGCTAATTGTGTTGAAAATAAGGAATAATATATACATATATTTTTTAATTCTTTCCCAAAATATTGATTGAAAAAGAAACTCTTCAATAAATTTGTTATACAAATAATAAAAAACCATACATTTGCTGTACATAATGTTAATGCAATCTAATAAACTGACCAATCATTTTAAGTTTCGTTCTAATTTTTCGTTATTTCCTGATTTGTTTATTTAACAGAACTAAACGGCATGCAAATAAATTATTTTAAGATCAAATTTGAATACATTAATTTCACACAGATAACAGTATATCAAATCTACTAAATGACAAAGTATGACGATAATCTTAAAATACAAGAGAACAAAATTTCCATTTAGTTTTCGCAAAGATTACTATTTTTTTTTTATTAAATGAAAAAATATGGGTAATTACTACAATCTGAAAGTAACCGATTTTCAATAAATTTTTAAAGAGTACTTTTAAAATATAAATACATTTTCATTTATTTCTCCTGTTTTTTTCAGAGTGATTTGAATTTATCCTAAGTTTCAATGTATTTTATCAGTTAATGAAAATCAATGACCATCCAAAGTGGGACTGAAAACTTCTACAAGACCACAAACTTTCAAATTATGATTTATTTAAAAATTCTTTTATAGTTAACATAAGATCTGATTCATTTACAGTGAATTAACAAACTTAAAATTAACGCTAAGTAATTGTCAACACTATTCAAAGGCTGATTTGATCTGAGTGAGATAATTGCTATATAAAGCCCCTTAGAGAACACCAAGCCGGGGAATTTCATATAATTTCAATATTTCTCTTTTAATCAACTGTTTTTGACAAGTATACTCGTCATGGAAAAAGTACAACATCTTGCGCTATGACGAGTTTATCCGTCAGGAATAATAAGTAGTGACAATTTGAATTACAATTTTAGTAAAAACTCAAACGTATTCGTAAAACTTTCCAATATGTTTAAAATATTTTGAGACCAAGTTGAAATTATAGGAAAAAATAAAAGATAACCATGCGTTGTACCATGCTTTGCTCAATACCATTCTCAAATCGGAAATTAAAATAAAAAATCAATTTTCTTATGTTTCTTTTCTTTCATATGCAAATCATAAAAAATCCTTCTCTAAAGAAATAATGAAATTAAAAAAAATATTGCAAAATATCATTTTGATATAAAGTAAAATGTCTACTCTAGATTTATTAGCGTATTCATTTCTGAAAGAAAAAAAAAATACTTCACATCATCAAACTTTTATGCTATTTCCAAAGCTACTTTTATTAGTCACCCAAACGCTGTGAAGCAACAGCAATAATATCCCCTAGTAATGGGGTAAGATTTAGAAAATAAAATACGGAAGCTAGCTGATGTCAGCCATCATTCAGGGAACCGAAATTCTGCAGGGATTCATTGAAGGTAGCCGATGGAAGTGGCTAATGATTTGTTTGAGATTGGGAGGCGCTCGACGTTAAACAGCGATTGCACGGTAAAGCGAAACTATTACGCTAAGAAAAAAGTGAGGGACGCCATTTATCTCAAGAACCTGGAGTCAAACGATGAGCGGAAATTACAAACGGTTTATCATTGCTCTCTGGACTTTTCACTGACTGGCCACGCGGCAAGTACCCCCTTGTCCGTTAGACGTCATTGTCTTTTTTCCTGGAGTCCAACTGAGGGTTAACGGTTATTGCCGACCTTACGCCTCCCGTGGGGTCTCCTGAGCGTAACACCACTCGTAAATGTTCCCCGTGGATCTTGGGAATGTGATTCATTTCTACCATTTGGGAGAGGGAACAAAGATGCTAAGTGACCTGTGCTTTCACCAGACGCAGTAAGACCCGCAATCTAGCTGTAACTTTGATTTAATGCTCGGCAAAGCTAGCTTACTGTTTAATTAATGAGACTGGCGGAGTTTTTGATCAGCTATTAGGTTAACGGAAATACTGTCAACAGTCGTTCGGGGTACTTTGCCGCGTCATTTGCTGGGTTTGGTTGTACTTTTCGCCAAAATTCTGGCATTTACTATGAGATGAGTATAAATCTATTGATCATAAAAAAATTTTAAAATACACATACTTTTGTTTTTAACCATTGCTATCAAATTATTATTTAATCATTTTTAATTTCAAGTTTTATTTTATAATCCTCTCACAAAAACATTGGGAATTTAAATCGTTTCTCCGAAATTTACTACCGAATGACGCCTTGTATATAGAATCAAAATTTAATCAAATTAATCGATTAATTAACAATAAATTTCTCAAAAGTATAAAATGGTATATTATCTCGAGAACACGCGTCAAACCTGTAGCATATTGAGAAAGGAAGGAAAAATTTATTTCAAAATTTTACCTTTACATATCAAGTTAAATGAAACGATATAAGAAGGCAAAATAAATTGGACCAGGAAGACATATTAGAATATAAAATACTCAATTAATCATTTGCAAAGTCATAATTTTTAGTCAAAATCTTTTGTCATAAAGCATTTTAATTTCAGAATAGTTTTTCACATAGATTTAGTATTGTAAGGCCTACCCAGAAGTAATTTTGTGAAAAAATGAAACGGGTCAATATCAAAATCACGTTCTTTTTTAGGAAAATAAAAATAAAAAATATTAAGGAATAAGAATTTGACTAGATATTATTCTAGGAATTTAAAAAATAAAGACCAGTTGAAATAAAGGTTTTTACGCAATTTTATTGATAGAATTGTTTATAATAATTATTTATATTATTATAAATAATTCTATCTTAAGGAGGCCTGAAATGTGCAGATTTTCAAATTTCAAATATTTTTAGGGTTCCAGTATTTTCTTTGCATATAAAAAAGAAAATAATTATTTCTACACAAATTATTACAATTGGTTCATTAAATGATAATATTAGTTACAAATTTTAAATAAATTTGTTCAAGTTATAAGCTTTCAAATAAAGTTAAATTTCAACGAAACGCTCTGTTCCCATAATGTGCTTGTTTCGAAAAAGGGACACCGTTTTATTTTAGCCCATTAATTGTTCTTGCAGCTGTTTTTCCCTAACTTGTCACAGTAAGCTAATTTCTGCAAGCGAAAGCATCAAATTTTAATGTATTCAAATCGAATTATTTAATGAATAATAAATATGTTCATTAAGCACAATTTTATTGCTTTAAGCGATAGCATAATGAGCGGAAGGACCTGTTTATCCACGAGTAGTGGTTGTATGACAAGAGTATATTACAGAATGGCATTCAATTAAAAGAATTGATTGCTAACTAGCAAGTCATTGCGTATAACTTCATTTTTAAATATGTTCATAATAGAAGACGAAAACCCGGACACAGCAAGTTAATGATCATAGCGTACAGCACACTTGGATTTAATGAACTCTCCGAAGTGACGTTTTTGCACGCATTTCGGCTATTAAAAGGTCTAATGACACGCTTTTCTGTGAATACTAATTGAATGGATGTTGCACGGGTGAAAAAAAAATGGATTTTGTTTCCAATGGTTTAGGGAAGATTATAAAACTCGGTGCGGTTCTAATGTACGAAGAAAATAATAATAAAAAAAAAGGCAGATAAAACGACAAGAAAAAAAAAACCTTGTACGGTAACTGTCACGTTTCTAATTTATGGAGAGCTTGAAAAGGCTTAGGAAAATAATTAGTTTAATGATTTTTGTGACAGCATAAATGGGTAATTGAAAACGAAATTGGGCAGTGAAGTATTTATGTACATGTATATATGCGATAACGCAATTTTTCAGAAACATCCTTTATGGAAATAAAGAAATGAATACTTTTTTGACAGCATCAGAGGACAACTAAAAGCTATAAGACGCAATATATTGTCATTGTAGAATACTGGCTGATACCCGGCGGGTTGCTGCCACAGAAGAAATAATTTTGGAAATATCGTTTGAAGTTTAAAACAACTGTCTTGTTTAATTAAGAATGATAGAAAGAATATTTATTTTCGTGTCGAAAAGGAACACATTCATTGAAATTCGGTCATATATAAAGGAGAAGCGTAAATAATATTAAATCAATTTTTTCAAACTTTATTATTCAAGACTTTGGAGTTGACAATGTTTTTTTCCTTCTTCAACAGAAACAACTAAGTATAAGTAATAAGTATTCAAAGTTTCATTAGAATAACTGTCGTTTGATTAGGGACGATAGAAAGAATAATATTTATTTTCGTATCGGAAATGAATGCATTCATTGAAATTGAGTTGTATATAAAGGAGAAGCTTAAATAATATTAATTGCATTTTTTTAAACTTTATTATTCAAGACTTTAGGGTTGGGAATATTTTTTATTTATTTTCTATCTTCAGCAGAAACAAATAAATGCAAGTAATAAGTATTGAAAGTTTCATCGGATCAGTGGTACGTCAGCGCATAAAAGATATACAGACGAACATTCATTTTTTATTTATATAGATTACGTAATTATATTATGCCTATAACCATCCCGCAAGAGCAAGAAATAAGTATTCAAAGTTTCGTCGCAAACGGATGAACGGTAAGGCAGCGCATAAGAGACATGCAGACAAACATTCTTTTTTACTTATATAGATAGCCATTATTATATGAAGGCAGGACTGTGACACTGGAAAAAGATATTGTAGATTCCTCTCATATTAATTCGTACATTCTAATAAATTCCAAAAATAATATGTTATTATATATGAATCTTTCATTTCATATATAAATCGCTTCCAACTGTCTGATATTTCAACGGATAAATCCGAATGACCAGAGACAGCTACAGCATAGGCGGAAACAAAGATTGAGTCCTAAGAGCCACCACCTTCCACGGTACAACCCTTGCTGTAGGAGGCAGGTACCGTGATTGGTAAGGGCTCATTGACCCTAAAACATTTCTGTCCCAACCTTCATACCTGAAGTTTCTTTTTCTGATGTCTGAATTCCCCCCCCCCCCCCCCCGGCACTAAGTATAAGGAGATAGAGAAAAAGACCCAAATTTGAAAATGAGTTTAAAATTGAGTGAAAGAAGATTCATTAAAACCAGATTAAAACAAAGTTAAAATCAGCACAATTTCAAAAGTAAAACCATTAATGGAAGTCTGTTGAACATGGAGGTAAAAATAAAACTCAAAAGTTAATTCATGCTTCAATAAAAAGTATTCGAACACTAACAATGAAAGCTTCGAAATTATCTGTAAAATGGTGTTTCATTTGTTTATCTTTACATCATCAGAAAAATGGTATTTAATAGTAAAAATGCTTTTTATTTGCGGAAGACAGTGATTCTGTTCAAATTATTTAAAGAAAGTATTTTCAGTTTTGTGTTTTACATCACTGAGAGATAGTTAAACAATTATAAGGGAATAAAGACCACTGATTTGAGGGAATTCGAATTTATCCCTCAAGCGTGTTTGGAGATTTTTGGAACTGAATTCAGGCAGAACGAAATACATGTTCAATTCTTCTTGCGTTCGACAACGAATTTACTCCCTAACTCTGAGAGAAGTGTCTGACTTTTATTAGTTTCGAAGTCGATAATTCCAGAAAGAATTCAAAAATTAGTCAGCGAAGCTATTGCTCATATTAAAATCATTTAAGAAAATAATAGTTACTTACTTATGAGCTATTGAATTGAAAAAAAAAAGAATATGATTTGATTTTTTCGTTTGAAAGATCGATTCATTAATGGGTTGTGAAAACAACAGAAAATTCAAAGTAATAAATTCAAATGCTAAATCTATTTCAAAAATATTTTTCATTGAACTGAAAATAAAAAATGTGATGCATGTCAAAGGGATGAAAACCATCCCTTAAATGATAGACTGACTATTTTGACCAGCCCAAAGGCACATGAAAAAACCTGAATGACCAGACCGCCTCGACAGCAACACGGATGGGAACTGTGGTAGAGTCCTAAGAACCATCACCGGCGACAGTACAACCCTTCCCTAAGGAAGTATGTCCCGTCATCGATGGTGGGTAGCCACCTTCAACCTTTTGTATACCCTCAAGGGTGACGAAAACCATCCCTAATATACTTGCTTTCTATTTAAACAATTTCCTCTTCATGAAAGAGCTGAAGCAATACAAAATAAAAGCGCTTATTTTAAATATTTATCTCTCATATGAGAAATTGAATGCATCCATGAATAACATTTTTGAAGTAAACCACATAACAAATGAATTCATTTCCTTAGAAAAAATACAAAACAATCTGGCTATTCATGAATTTAAAAAAGCGTTTCTCAAGTTGGGGGAAAGAACATCAAATAAGATTTTTTTTTTTTTTTTTTTGCTTCCTTTTGATGTGAGTCAACCTCGACCTTGTCGAAAGTCAAAGTATGTGTCTCGACCTTTTCGAGAGTTAAAAAAAAAAAATTGAGTTATGTGCGGATTTTAATAAAGGGTAAAATAATTATCATACAGAATTACAGATATTAAAACACCATGTAGAGTTTTGAGTAATTAGATAGTAGCGTAAATTCCAGTGAACTATGTATAGCTATGATTATTATTGCCGAAAGCAAGATACACAGGTTTTATCTAAATAAAGTAAACCAAGTAATGAATTAGTTTTATAATTTTATTCATAGTTATAGCACTACAAGGAGTGATTCGAAGTTATATGAGGTAAACATTTGTTCACATTAAAAATGTTCACAAATACAATGTTCACATTAAAAAAAAATTAGAATCATCGCAAAGCAATTACGTCATCTGCTATCTACGCATGATAGAGAGGTAAGAGGAACTGTATCTTAGAATCACTATTTGGTCCATACTACTTGCGTTTCCCCTGCAGAAAAAAAATAATAATTGTCATTTTTAATACCAGGGACTAAAATAACTTAGAAGACAGAATTTTATCAGTAAATCAGTCACAAAGACTGAATAAACTAAAGTTTTTCCAGCTTACTAAAATTAATGAACATTTTAACAAGAATAACCTTAGAACAATTACATTTCATTTTAAAAATTAAACTAAATTTTTGCATTTGGAACTTGCTAGTACATTTACTATTCAAAGTTTATTTTCCATAACATTGCCTCGTTATTTTCATAATTTATTCAAAAAAAAAAGTTCATTACACTTTCGTTGTACTCGCGTTGCCATTATTCATGTTTTTGTATCGCAAGGCCATTTTATATCTTTCGCATTGACAAAATTTGCAATGCCCAAATTTCTACATCTTTTTAACAAAAGTAAACTTTTAAATGCAGAAAAATCAAATATTATGATAGGAAAAAAGATTTATCTGTTAATATGCCCATAATATTTTAAGAAAGTACATTATATTCTTTATGTATATATATATATATATATATATATATATATATATATATATTCCGATTTTACAGAACAAAATGAGCTCATAGCACCCTTTCCCTCCTCTAGTGGCGAAAATGTAAAAGTTAATCGTACACCAATGATCCAAATAATAATATTTACGAAATTGCATTGCCCTTGGTCCAGTACCCTATTTATATTTGAGTTCTAAACATTTTAAATTTATGTTTACCCTAGCATTAGACCATATTTTTTATTTATGTAACCTATATGCTGCAGATTTCTTCTGTCTGATTCTGATAGCTTTTACCTTTCCTTGTTTAGAAAGCAAAATTAGAGTGCCAAAATTCGCAGTACATCCACTATTTTTATTTAGGCAATTAAAAAGGCATTATATAAAGGACTATGATGATTAAATTAAATGGAACCTTCTTTCACAGCTGTTTCAAATTTGTGTAAGAATTAATAAAAAGAATAATTTAAATGAAACAGTCATGACTTTGAGGCCAAAAGTCAATTGGATGCTCTTATAAAACTGCTTTGATCCTAACATATAATTTGCTAATTGACTAATTGAGTCATTAATAGATATATGAAAATGCACGAGACTTCCTTATCGAAAAAGTCAAATCCTGCCACTCCTTTTTCCCTAACGTTTTCATTTTGCAAATGAAGTGAATATACTGGGGAAGACTGAGAGGAAGGAATCGGGAGGTCTTTTTTTTGGGGAGCTCTAGAGTTACAGCTGCTTCTCTTTTCCTTCCTCCTGACCTGTTTTTCCTTTGATTCAGCATCTCCCAAGGCAAGACACGTGTTAATTAAAGTGATCAATTACTCCTCATAGTTAAAGCAAAGATGAATGAGAAAACGGATAGTGATAACAGCATGAATGAATACTTTCCAAGTAATAAAACAATCGGAAAGACACCGCAATATATATCTGTTTTTTTATTTATTTATTTACATTTTATTTTTTCACTTTCATCCTGAGCTATTTAAAAATGCTCATCTGATGACTTTTCAATGACTTGTTCAAATTTAATCATGACTTCATCAAATGATAATTAATTAAATCATTTTCGTTCGTTGATTTCATTTCAAATATAAGATACCTAAAGGTTATTAGTGAATAGAACATATTTGGATTTAATTCACTAAAAAAACAACGAATAACAAAAAATGTGAGTAAATGTCTTCATTAATAAGTTAATTGCTTCACCGAATTTATTTCACATTATAAATTTAAGGGGACTTCAAGAAAAAAAAAAGAAAAAAAAAACATGTAACTGATATGTGTAAATGGTGCATGACCTCAATTATATTAGTTAGTTCAGACATTCTATTTTTCTTTGTTATTACTGAGTTTAAAAAAAAGTGAAGAGAAAACAGATATTGGCTTCAAAGAAAAGATTCGTCGAGACCGTTATCATTCCAGGGCATTTCGAAATGCACACAATAACTTTTGCTGTATTTGAGTCTCAATTGATGATACTCAAGGGATCTTTTGGGAAAAACCGCGTACTTTTTATCTTTAGTTAGAGGACAACATGCTCTTTCTAAATTTCCACTTCGCACTAACGGGATTTTGGTCCTGTTGAATTGAATGTTGACATCAACGGTGGCACTTCTGTGGAATCAGGTATCGAAATCGTTATCTACCTGCCCCAAATTAGAAAAAAAAATCTTCAAACGGCCCATTTTATGATAGATTTTTCTTCTTGTAACCAGAAATTGACTAAAATTACTTGAACTCACTAAATCAATTCGAATAATTTAATTCTCATTCAGTCTTAGTCAGTTTTAAATGCTTGCTTCTGAATCAACAATTATGAGATGGGTGATTAAAATATATAGTTGAAAAATGCCAATAATGAATTGAATTGCAAAGTATTTCTCTTGGACTACTTGAGTTCTCAAACTTTGGTTTGAACTAGTGTAAAACTCTATTCTATATACCTCGATATTAGTATTTATAAAAAAAACGCATGAGTACAGAACAATGTATGCAAGTACTGAAAAATCTAAGAGCAATTTTAAATCGAACGGACTGAACAGACCATACTTAAAAATAAAAAGTAATAGCTTATGTCAGTAAAAATTTAGATAAATTTAAAAGATCCATTTTTAAAAAAATCTCCTTTGTTATGTATTAAATACTAAATATTGATGTATATGATTCTTTAGAAATATTGTATTTAGGTATTGAAATCAAAACACAAACTGTTTCTACTTTAGAAAAGCCAAAAGAAGTTAGAGAGGACAATATGGCATATTTAATGTTGAGTTTCGTTTCATAGTAAAAATAATCGAGAATGCATTTTTTCTCCAAAACTTGATCAAATATACAATTTGGATGTAAAGACCAAATTATATTAGTTTAACTCCTTGCCGTGTCTTGTTTATTGTAATTATTTGTTCGCATACACACAAATAAACAGACAGATAGATTTCTCTTGAACATATATGTCCCAAGATCGGATTTATATGTTTACCTTTTATGGAATTGCTTTATATCCCTTTTCGACCTTTTCTAAGTTTTGTTCCCATAATTCCACAATTTTTTCCTTTTCAACTCAAAGATTTAAAACATGAAGATTTATCAAAGCCCACTTTTTGAAAAATAAATTACTTTTTATTTATGATGGAAGATGGAAGTAAGGATGATTTTTTTTAAAAGATATAAAAATAATTCTTTATCATTTTCCAGGTAGTGGGCAATAGTAGTTATCTTGACATTCGTCTCCCCTTTATTCGTCATAGGCCGATGCGTTTGATGAAAAGGTTCCCAATCAAAAAGCCCAATTTCAGCTTCTTTGCGATTTCACGCATTCGGCTGTTAACCATCCAGCAAGCGTTATTTTAAGCAAGAATAAGCGGAGGGACTGATGACTGAAAAAAATCCCGAGCACCCTGAAAAAATGTGCACATTGTGCCAAGATTCATTCAAGAGATAGCGAAAGCAATTTGTTACAATGTTTAACGTCATCCTTTTTCAGGGAAAATACGCTTGAAGATGACGTCGTCAGGAGGAAGTGCCTAATGACTAAATTTTTATGCTTTCACTTTAAATAATGGCTTCTTTTAAAAACGGCTTGCTGACAGCAAACCACATAATTCTCCATCCAAATCGCCAGAAAAGACAGAAAGATGGATCTTGTATTAAAAATGGAATGATTTTATACTCATATATTAAATACCATATGCGTCAGTTTAAATTCGGAACATGAACAAGAACATGACAGTCAAAGTTGTTTATTAGATATCATGCTGATGTACAGATGCCATTTTATTATTTATTGGAATTGTAATGGTAATAAAAAATTCTTCCAGTTTATTATTTTCAGTCTAATGAAGTTATTTTACAATTCTCATTTTATAAATCAATGATTAATTTAAATACTTCTTTCTGTTTTGCTACTGCTGATAACAAATTTTAATTTACCTAAAAAATAATTATAAAATTAAATCCTAAGAAAAATAAGTGTTTATAATTTTTAGAAACATTGATCGTAGCTGTGTGAAGTTGAATGAAAGAAAACACCATCATAATGGATAAATTGAAAAAAAAAAAAAAAAAACTGAATCTTTTAATCTCTGAAACCAATAAGATAAGGAAATCAAGCCACAATGCTTGTTATAATAAAGAAAAAGATTTATTCAAAATGAAAATATATTAGTGGTTATAACTATAATCTGAGTACCTCTATTAGCATCACAAGTTTTTATAGAAATATTTTGACTTCCAGAATTTTAATTAAAAAAATTCTTTTTTATTTTTGAAAATCTTAATAAAAAAAATTTTTTTTAAATATCTTTTTCATATTTTTTTATTTTTCTCTAAAACATGAAGTCATTTAGCTTTTCTAAATTATACCAATATGTTTTTTTAATATTTCTTGTCAGAAAATAAAACTTCTTTCAAGCCAGAAAAAAAAAAGATTTTCTGCCTATATTTTGTTTTAGTAATGAGATCATATAGATACTAAGTTAATGTATATGAAACTGCTGCATTTTTAAATAAGGCCCAAGCTTCATACATCAAAACGCTAAAGTCATGATCGTATCTAAAAGATTCAATAAAACATTAAACATTTCGTTAAAAATAAAAATATCTTATGGTCATTAATAGAAACTCATAAGATCTTTTCTGCTCTTAAATAGAATAAAAAGATTTTTTTCTTATACGTTGTCTTAGTAGTGAGATCTTTTAGATATTAAGTGAATGCATATGAAAATTGATGAATTTTTAAGCAAAGCCCAAGTTTCATAAAACAAAATACTACAGTTAGGATCGTATTTAAAGGGTTTAATAAAACATTAAAAATTTCGTTAGAAATCAAGATTCATAGTAATTAATAGAAACTGAGATCTTTTCTGTTCTTAAACAGAAAAAAAAAGATTTTTCTTTCATATTTTGTCTTAGTAATATCTTATAGATACTTAATGAATGCACATGAAAACTGCTGAATTTTAAAATAAAGCCTAAGTTTCATAAAAGAAAATGCTAAAATCATGATCGTATTTAAAGGATGCAATAAAACATTAAAAATTTCGTTAGATATCAATATATCTTATAGTAATTAATTCAAACTGAGAAGACCTTTTCTGTTCATAAGTAGAAAAAAATATCCTTCTTGTTGAATTGCTTGGAGACTGCTAATGATGTCCCTCCACACAGAGCCATATTCAGAAATATTTGCTTCTACATGTAAAGTGATCCTTCGGCAGTCGGCATAGCCAAACACACAGATAACCATCTATACACTTGGCTCACTAGAAAAAGAGACAGAAACATTTTCCTCATTTGTGTTTTGATTTTTGGCAAAAAGTCTGCCTCCTCTCATTTACTTCTGCATTTAAAAGGCCAAGAGACACACAGATGGTTGAGATAACGCGGTGAATACTGAAAACTATTGGCCGTTTGTCATTACTTTCTAATTGTGGTGGCTCTATAAAAGCGCTTAATTGCGACAGTTGTCTCTATTTCACGAAATCTATTAATGCATCAGAGATTTTTTTAATTAAATAGATGGATAATGAAAGGTTACGGCTCAGATCAATGTGATTAAATTGTCATTCCCAAGTAATCTTTTTCCGAGTTGTAACACGACATTCTGTAATAATGAATTATGAAAATTATTATTATTTAAATGGTAGCTTTGAAATACTAGTTAGTGGCTTTGAAATACTGGTTAATTTATTTCTTAGTGTTATTTTGAGATATTATAAAAAGTTATAAATGATGACGCCATTTAATATTAAATAATAAATGCCTACAGCCGAAAGATGCAAAGTTTGATATTGTAGAAATATTTTGGCATGATCTATTAATTCATCAGAGATATTTTAAATTAAACGGACAATGAAAGGTTACGGCTCATATCAATGTGATTAAATTGTCATTCCTAAGTAATCTTTTTCCGAGTTGTAACACGACATTCTGTAATAATGAAAATTATTATTATTTAAATGGTAGCTTTGAAATACTAGTTGGTTAGTATATTTCTTAGTGTTATTTTGAGATATTATAAAAAGTTATAAATGATAACGCCATTTAATATTAAATAATAAATGCCTACTGCCAAGAGATGCAAAGTTTAATAATTCAGAAACATTTTGGCATGATCTATTAATTCATCAGAGATATTTTAAATTAAACGGACAATGAAAGGTTACGACTCAGATCAATGCGATAAAATTGTCGTACCCAAGTAATCCTTTTCCGAATTGTAACACGACATTCTGTAAAAATGAATTCTGAAAATTAATCTTATTTAAATTGTAGCTTTGAAATACTAGTCGGTTAGTTTATTTCTTAGTGTTATTTTGAGATATTATAAAAAAATTATAAATGATGACACCATTTAATATTAAATAATAAATGCCTAGAGCCAAAAGATGCAAAGTGTGATAATTTTGAAACATTTTGGCATGATTCCAAGATTAAATGCCTTTGATAAAATGCTAATGGTGCCGGTATAAAAGTATATTTTTAGATACAGAGTTAATAGAACTATTTGATAGGCATAATTACACTAAAGATGTTTTGAAAGTAGGTTTTAACTGTTAATAAATGAGCTCTAAATTATAATGAGAGAAAAAAATCTTTATAGTAAATATGCTTGCTGTGTGTAGAACGATAAATGTAAGAGAAAAGTTCTGACTTTCCTCAGAGCAAATAAGAATTTTATGAGATTCGACTATGTTTCTGAATTAAAGTACTAAGTCAAGTATTGTAATGAAATAAATCGAATATTAGTACTTTGATTATGAAGTAAAAGGAAAACATTAACTACGATACAATATTAATATGATCATACATATAAATAAATTTCCTTTTTATATAAGAAAAAACAAAGCAAAAAAAATTATGTGCTTCAAACCAGCAAATGGACTTTTTTTCTACCATATCTTTTTAAAATTAAGGGAGAATTATCATTGATAGTAGAAAAACATCTTTTCTTCTTTCAGGAAATACTGAATCATTGTAATGATTATGAGGAAGTTGAAGATTTTTTTACTTATCAAACTGAGCATAGTTTTTTTTATTCAATTGAATTCAAATTCTTTTCCATTGTTTTACCAATACTATTTTAAATTAAAATATAATTCACCATACATTTATTTATTAAAAAAATCATCTCAACTAATAATAAAAATGAATAGGCGTGTGTTGGAGGTCTGCATAACTGACCGTTTGACCTACAACTAACAAATTTGGCACATGTATACGTTATAAAGTGGGAATTTTTATTTTTGAGGGATTTTAGGAAATTTTGGCATTTTAGAGCAATAATTTCAAGTACGTTTTTGGAGGAGATGGAATTTTGCTCCGTCTCAAAATTTTAAAAATTCTCTTTCTAAGGATTCTAGTTTAATTGTCTGATCTTATAATTAAATTTTAATTAAAGTTCTTTTTAAGTTTTTGTAATTTTTTCAAAGTTTTTCTGCCTCATTCCCAGATAACATTGTTACTCTGAAATTTTGGAGCCCTTTTCATTGTTTCACTAAACATTTAATTGCATGATTTTCTTCCGTTGTTGAAAGCTTAAGATGAAACATCCTGTTTAATACCTGAGTAGTTTATAAGATGAATAAAAAAAAGTAACTATACAGCAACATTTGAATATAGATGAATCGGATATTGAAGTTTTTGATAACATTATGATGTCATGAAACTGGCCTCCTTTAAGAATAGTCGTTGTGTAAAATAAACCATATGCATGAAAGACAATTAAAATGATACAACTTTAATGTCTGACAATTTGGCGTAATCATGAACATGAAGTTATATCTAACCGATTTACTAAATATAACCAGTATTCCTGGGAACTAGCTAGTCACCAAGGGGAATTAAAGCGGGGTTTTTTTTGTTGTAGTTGTTGTCATTTATTTTCTAGGAATTTCTTGATTTCATGAAAAACTGTAAAAAAATAAAGTTGCACGAAAAAACAAATCTCCAGAATACAGATACTTCGGAAGCAATGTAGCATAATAAAAATAAAATTTAATCTACAACGGTATATAATTTGCGAATGATGTAAAAATTAGTAAATTTAACCTTGGTAGAAATCTGTCGCAATAAAATATAATGTTAAGGTATCAATAAGAAAAAATGATGAGTAATTTGAAAATTTCGAAGAATAATGTTCCTATATTTGCATTTAAAAAAATCAAAAGCAATTAATGTTAGCCGTATTCTTGGATCCCGAAATTTTCTTTTCACAGAGAGGCGAAGGTAATTCGAAGAAATCGTTAAACTCACAAAACTCACCAAGAGAAGAAAAAAAAGAAAGAAAAAGAAAAATTCAATCTTTCTTACTTGCTCAGGTGCACCGTCTGCCTCCATCTCAAAAGATATCGCACTCTTTGAAGGGAAAAAGGAGCCGCGACCAGCGGCAAACCTCAATGATTGTGACTTACAGAACGCATGCAACAAATAATAATGGTAACAAAAAGAAAAATCCAACGCAAGAACGAACAGATGAGAAAAAGAAAGTGAGGAGGGCTTTTCTTTGGATCGAGGGGAAATGGGCGGGAGCGCAATAGGCACCGCGCCTTTTAATTTTGCCAATGGATCCTGCAATTATGTCACCTTGGTTATACAGTTGGAGTGAAGATGATAGTCTGCAGATTCCAACGAATGTGTTTTCAATTATTGCATTCCCCGTTTGCCAAAACCCTCCCGGATCGACAGATGTCTGAGAAATCTAATTGCCGCGACTAGCCCTGCAGCCAGTCGAGCTGCAGAAATCATACCAATTACCAAGCAGCCTCACCTGCGTTTTTTAGCACCATTTTATTCCAAATTAAAAACATTTATCTGGCTACTTGAGTAGATTTTGAGACCTGGCACTCGAATTATTTTATTTATTACCTGTTAGTTGACGGATAGAGGTGTTAGAGAACACAAATCATTCAGTTAATTCCAGTGCATTGCTGAAAGCGCTCTTCAGTAATTTCTCCAGCTAACTTTATTTATTAATTAAAGCTGACAGAACTCGTTTCTAAGATGGTTAATTCTCATCTTAGTGCAGAGGAAACATAAAGCCGGAAATCTCGGGCCTTAAATAAGTTTGTTTTGAGGTTTCGGAACCGAATAAGCACAAATGTTTTAAGCACAAGAAAAATCAATGAAAATAGAAAGAGAGAGCCTTAATCAGTCACTTAAGTTTGCTTTTGAATTGTATGCAATTATACAATCCTTGAAAACTTTTCCTTGAATATATCTTGTTTTGAAAGTGCTTTTAAAAGGGGAGTTCTCTCTACAAACATTTAAAAAATGGAGTGTAGATTAACATGAAAAGAAATATCGTATAGGATTTTTTAACTACGCAAGCAGGATTTTTTTCGGTATTATTTAAATATATAAAGCCAAAATAATATTTTCTCAAGATGTTAATCCTAAGAACTAATTAAACTGCTACATCTCCTTTCACTTATTGTTTATTTTCTCTTTCAGAAATTTATAATATTATGGAGTATTATGACTCTAACAATCTAATCGAAGAAAGATTAGATCAAATTATTGCGAATCTCATATTTTTCTGGTGGTATAATGTAAATATCCATATTATAAAAAATTAGCATTCGTAATTTTTTTATTAATACTTGTAGACTTAATATTAATTTGATAATTTGACTTAAGTAATACATCCATAGAGGGTACCAACCAAACTATTAACCACGTCTTCTATAAGTTTTCAGTCTTTTATTTATGATTTGTGTTATTAGCCATCTCAATATGAGCCACCAAAATCTTTTTTGTATAAATCTCTAATTCAATTGCTATTCTCAAAAACTATTGCAGTAATTCCTGCTTATGATTAAAACATAAAATATTTCAAATTGAAGGACAATAACAATTCTGCATTTCGTAAAGAATAAATCTTGCGGTTGTTCAAGAAATGGAAAAAAAATCCGTTTAATTATGTTTACATTCTTATATGTAAAACGAAAGTAGCATTTTCAAATACAACTTGTTAGCCCAAGCTTCCAGAGATTTCCACAGGACATTTCCATTTTTGGATAAGTTAAGATGTTTTTAAAATACCTTGGCGTGTTAAATATGTGAGGAGAAAAAGTAGGAAGTCAAGTCATTAGTAAAGTCAGTGGAAGATAATGCGTCATGAAATGATCTTGGCACTGCCTTCTCTATGACTTGTTGCTTATTATGGGATTTTAGTTTTATGATATTGATGATAGCCATGTAACAGGTCTTGAAGACTTGCGTATATTTTTTAAAGTCTTGTGTGGCCTGCTAATGGTTGAACAACAGAACTACAAGTCTACGTTAATACATTTTGTGAATAGATATGTCATTAGTTAGAGGTCATTGTAGTTTGTGTTGTAAGTGGAAAGTTTCTCACAAGGAATACACATATTTATTCAAATGTTATTATTTTTCCCATTTAGTTCCTGTTTCAAAAAATATCAGTGAAGATTTAAAAAGTTTAAATAATTAAATTTTATCCAGATATTGAATGCAAAATATCGTTACAGCACTAGTACAAAACTTTCAAGTTCGGAATCCCCATAGATAAGATAAATTTTATATTAGAAAAGCTGCCTTAATTTCCCTCAGCATATTGGGAAAATCCAACTAACGCGAGAATCACAAAAGATAAGATAAATTTGTTATTAGAAACTTTGACTTAATTTCTCTCAGTATATTAGGAAAACCCACTAATGCGGGCTTTTCCTACGTTGATGACTCCAAAATCATCAGAAGAGCAGAGGAGGCTTCTGAATCCATCAACAGAATGAAGCTTCCTCCAGTTTTTTTCTGTCAAAATACGTATATTTACTAGTAAGTGTGGTACTAAGAAATAAACAGAATTAAAAATAAATGAAAATGCAATGAAACAGAAAAAAAATGCCAGTGCAATGAAATGAAAAACCAATCATTATTGGATGCATGTGCATGAAAATTTAAATACTTTCACGGGATTTATAGGATAGTGTTAGAATACCAAACTTTTTTTAAGTTTTTTTAAGCTTAAATGCAGACAAAATCCTAAATTCAATCAAAATACCTTTTATTGGATGGTATCAGCAAATGTTTTGGGTCCTCGAAAATTTGTGTGTGTGTATTCTCGTGTAGAAGAATTTTTTTGTGTGCTTTTTTATTTTAATTTACTAGGATACTATATTAGAATGCATTCTAATAAAAATAAATTTTCATGTACGTTTCAAGATATTTTTCTTAGGATTTATTTAAAAGTTAGATTTATTTTCAAATTTGCTGGTAGATCAATGAAGTTCAATATCTTTTAACTGGATGACTGAGAAATTGACGATTCAATGCTATCACTAAATGAAGAAATAATTTCTTTTACAAGAAATGCTAATACTAATCCTTTCACACAGAAAAGCAAGCATTCCTCTTGGACATTGACTATTTGACCTTGTGCCGAAGGGTTGATATGATTTTGTAGAGCTTTCTACGAATTTTCGTTTCCCGTTCGACCACATTTTTTAAACCATTGCAACTTCTGATTTTCAAAAGATATTGGAAAATATTTTTTATTGCTACTATGAAGATAACTAGTTTTAGGGTGTCTCTTTAAATGTATAGGCAAGCAAATGCGATTCTAAAAATTAAAAATGCACTTTTCCTAAGCTATCATAAACTTTTTTATCAGTTTTCATTTCCGAATGGATTGGATTGGATTTTGGGTTTTAATGGCGCAAGAGCCAAATATGGCCATACTGCGCCAAACAAATGGTGCTAAAAAACGTCTCGTACAATTCAGTCATGCAATTTAAAATTCGTCATAAAATGAAAAACATCCAATAATTAACAGTATCAGTGGTTTTAAAAATGCAAATCACATCCCATAATTTTTTTTTCCAAAAACATTTCCGAATTATTTAAAGAGAATCGATGATACATTTTCTGTGTATGTTTACATTTTTTAATAGAGCATAATTTATAATAAAAAGTAATTAGTAATAATTTTTAAAAAAATGAAGTGATTTTTTTTTTAAATTTGATGCTTGCTATCGACATAGTTTTGAATTCATTTATCGTTTTTAAATGCAAGAAAACATTTTTTTTTAAACTTTTTAAAAAGCAAAGAATATATAATTATTTGAATTCTTCCAGGATGAAATTTCTGAACTTAAGGTTACATTATTCTTAGATTTATTTCCAAATATAGGAAGGAAAACATTAAAAAGACATTTCATACAAAAGCTTTTGTCAAAATATCTATTACGAAAAACTTGCAAAGATTTTATTATTTTGGCACAAAAACAATAAAGATGATATTTGTTACTGAATCTAAATTACTATTAGCTGAAGGTTGAAAATTTTGTTCAGGGGATAATAAACTTTGAAAAAAAAAATAGAAGAAACATGAAGTTTTATTTTTATCACTACACCATCAAAATTTAACTTTATATTCAAATAAAGTGGGTATTGTTCAATAAAATTAATATTTAAAGGGCCTAGAGAGAAAAACATATATTTTAATTACTTTTCTAAAAAAGGATATTATAATTAATTTAAATATTTATGAAAAGTTTCCAGTGTCTTAATTTTTGAGGAAATTGAATAGAATTGATAATAAAGAAAATAAGGTATTCATTTTATATTTCGAGTTTTTTTAGATAGTTAAAAGTCAATTTTAATTTTAAAAAACATAAAGTTTCAATAAAAATTCAGCAAATATGCATAAAAAGATTAGCATTTAATTGGCATTATAAAATCATACATAGTTCAAATAAATTTAAATCGGGTAATAAGGAAAAAATATTAAATTAAGTCACCTGTCATATTTTGATTTTAATCCTTTAATTTTTAAAAATAATATAATTTTTAAAACAGTTTTTAGAGGTATTTGACATCTTTATATATTAATATGCATACATACAAGCTTTCATAACCCTATATGAATAATTCGCAATAGTGCCTAATAATATGAACCATCCGCTTAAGGCGAGTTCAATTATGCAAATATTAACATTTATTAAAAGTCATATGATTGATACTCAAAAGCTGTTCACTTTAAGCTTTTTTTTTAATTAGTTAGTTTTTCTCTATCCAAATAGAAAATAAAGTTTTCCCTTATCTTTTTTTTCTTCAAACGATATTGGAATTCAAAAAGGAACTTCTATTAAGTTCAGATAATTACGTTTAAACAATGAAATATTTTCATTTTTGAAGTACCAGTTTCTGTAAATATATATACATGTTAGGTATATATAACACGTTTATGTTATGTATAACATGATAATAATTGCATTATTCAAATTATAAATTGTTTCGTAGAGTTTTTTTCTTCTTTTTTGACAATAGGCACTTTTTAAAAAAAATTTGAGCTAAGAAAAAAAAATACAGTTCTGACAATTCTATGAGCTCATTCACCTAAATAAGATGTGCGCATTCCACTTATTAAATCTTCATAACTATGTTCAAATATTGACAGCCACTGAAACAACTAAAGAGATATCTTATTTCTACACTGGGCACAATTACAATTTAATGTATTAAAACCTTCTAATTTGATGATGCTAATACTTCTGTTAAAAATGATCTTAAAGTAAGCTCAGCTTCATAAATTTATGTCTGAGGAAATTGTCTTCCCATCACAGAAGATGTAACACATACGTGTCTTTCTTCACCCGACACCACCTTGCCTCAGCTCCCATTGGACAAATATCTTAAACTGTTATCAACGTTGTCCACAGTATTAAAAGAACAAAGATGTATTTTTTTTCCTTTCAGTCGAAGCAGTTACAGTTGAAAGAATTACGATAGCTAAAGGCCTTATCACACGGCAAAATATCGTTGGCACTTTTCGTCAGCAAACGACAATGAAAGTGACGTCACTTGTGTAACATCATTTCAAAGTTTCACATGATTGGTTGAATTTCTTTTGCAGACAATATTTCGTAGGCATTTTCAAACTGGTTCGAAACAGTTGTCGATGACGAAAAACTTACTTGACCGGTTCTTAAGGGTAGAAACGGAAAAGTGCTGAAGAAATTTCACCGTGTGATAAGGACTTTATAGAATAAAACTAAACTTGCTTTGAAAAATAAAAACAAAAATCCTCTCCTCATTTTAATATTTTATTCTCTTGCTCTGAATTTGTTGAATTATTTTTTTTTCTTTCCGAACAAACATTAAGATAACGATTGAAATTTTTGTGCAAATCTGCAAACTTTTTTATTCACCCATCAATCGTGTATTAGATTATTCTCTTTTTAATATATTGAAAATTAATCAGTGTTTTAAAAACGATTATTTTAGAAAAGCTAGCTAAGCAAACACAGCAGAATAACTAAATAAATACCATTTAGTCATAGGGACCAAACATATTAATATTAATTAATCCATTGCGAACTTCGGAAGGAATAGAAATACTTTCCTTTAATTTTCCTTTGCGATTTATAATCTAATTCATTGCAGTTTATAAAAAATGTTATTTATGAGTTCAAACATATTTTTAGCAAATGAATGTCTTTTTTTTTTTTTTTTGAACACTTAAGTAAAGAAAAACGTAAATGTTTTATTTGCTAAAAATAATTTTTTGAATTTTTTTCCTATTAGAGTCAAAATTTGAATGATGGCCAATGTAATGCCAATCCAAATAATAAAAAACACAATGACAAAAAAAATTATTGTCGCTTTATCCTTCAATATTAGCACAAAAAAATTTTTGGAAAAAAATCAGAAGTAAAGGATTGTAATTTTACTTATTTGTTATACCTATCCACCTGTTTATGTCTCTTTATATATATTAGTAGGAATTGCCATAAATTTAAATATATATTAGAAAATAATCATAAAAGGGAATTTAAAAACACAAACAAATTTCGCTCATATTAGTTTCTTGTCATCGATTCAATTTACCTTGGAGGGATCTGAGAATGCCCGAGACCTTAAGATGTCAAAACACACCTCTATTAGGGCTTTGAAATTTTGTTCAGTTACTAGGGACAATTGAATACTTTTATAATTTTAAAGCTCTTAAATACAAATTAATGCATTAATTTACCTAAAAACTGATTTCGCAGGGGATGCTTCTTGAAGTACTAATTTTCCTTTAAGTAGTAATAAAATTTATATTATTAAATTTTGTACTAATTACGATTATATATTACGAAATATATTAAATATTAAGTAGTAGAAAATACCAAAAGAAAAGTTTTTAAACATGTTTTTATTATTCGGAAAAAAAAACTTTTACTGAAAATTTTACATTTCGAATTAATTAAAACATGATACAGATGTGAAATAGAAATTCAACTATTCCTTAAAAGTAAACTATAATATGATTGTGATTATGATTCTAGTGTCTTAATGCAGTTCTACCAGAATCTCAGAATTTTCAGTTTCGTTTTCAATTCCAATGTAATAATAATATGAAGAAATTAAGACTATTAATAGAAAAATTAAAATATTTATCATTTTAATAAAAAGAATAATAAAGTGAACTGGAAAGTTTATTTTTTGATGTCTGGAATATTAAAAAGTAACAATTTACGTCATCATGAAATTTTAGATGATTGTCTAGTATGCGTATGAGTTACAAAATGACGGTCGGTTCGGTATTCGTTCGAGTCCCGGATAAAGGTCAAATGTTTTAAAAATTTTTAAAGGACACAATAAGCATGAAAGGATATAATATCCCACATATTTATAAAAAATACATTATGAAGCTATTTAATAAATGTGTGATTAAAATTTCAATCTACATAGAGTATTTTAGACGGAAGTTTAAGGCTTAGATTTTACATCCAAAATTACGGTTAAAAAGGATTTGAGAAGAAAAATAAAAAATACAATAAATAAAAGATATAATAAAACACAAGAAAAATAAGATTCAGAAAAATTATTTTTAGAATAAGAATATTAATTAGTCGAATAAGAAATTAAAATAAATTATATGTACAAAATTGAATATTATTTTTAGAAATATAGAGCATTAATATAAAGAAATTTTCTTCATGATTAAATTCTATATGACTGTTTAGAATATGGACGAAGACTTAAAGAATACTAACTGCTTTAGAAAAGCTAATTTCATACTAAGTTATATCCCCTAGTGATCAGATTCGAATCCTGAAAGAAAATAGAGTGCTTTTCTACATATATCTAAAGGGTGTCCCATAAACGAGGAACATAATTATTTTCTTAACTATTGCAATCATACATGTATTTTCAATTCCAAAATTTATTGAGATAAAATACTCAAATGTATAAAAGTACTTTAATTTCTGTAGAGGCAGATAATTAAAAAAATGTCTTGGGTTAAATTTTTATATCGTCACGATAACGAAAATGTGTTTAAGCGTAAAAAGTTTTAAATTCATCTCAAAGCTCCAATTTGTAATATTTTCTGAACTATTAAAATACAAATTATTAACTTAGACAATTTTTCTATACTTCTGACCGGTTTTGAGACTTTCATTGTAATTTTTAAGGAATATATATATCACGAAAAATTGTGAAAGGAGCAGAATCAGAAAATAAAAATGCATTCAATAACCTTCATTAAATTTTAAAAACTGGCTAGATAAAACTGGAAATATTTAGAATGGTTAAAAACTATTTAAATTAAATATGTTTGACAGCTAAAGTAAGTTGTATTATTTTGATAATATTGCAGTGTAGCGCCCAGGTAGCAGGGTTTGATTCTAGAATAAAGCTTAGGCAATTTACTCTGTATTTTAAGCCGGAATAAATATAAAGATAAGGATAACAATTGAAAGATAATAAATATAAAGTTTCTTTGACCTGAGTATGAAAAAGGAAAACTCATTCCTTCCCCCCTCCCCCCCCCCCAAAAAAACAACCAACAACAAGTAAAATAAATGATTTTACTTGTTATAGGTTCTCAAAATACTTTTATTTCCTTAAGTTTTCCCATCTTATTTATTTGCGACTCATAAATATACGAATTAAAAATAAATGTATTGAATAAATACTACGTAATCAAATAGAGTTTTCGTAATGAAAACGCACCCAGGGTAAAGTTGGAAGAAATAAAGAATCAAATAATTCAGTAGCCGTGAAAAATATTATTTTCGCTCTGGGTAATAATTTGAATTCAATCATCTGTTTTATCTCTCCTAAAAATGTAAAATCTTATAAATATGAAAATGAATATTTCCTTGACTGAGATTATCACGTATGTTATTCTCACCAATTGGCTAAATGTTGATCATATGATTCTTTTATTGATTTTATTGCTTAGAAGACGTAATTTGAAATCATATTTGGTATAGAAATAAATTGTTTGCTGGTCTGAAATTTCTTTGAGTAAAACATGGAACGATATAGAAAAACAATTTATTATAATTTAAAATTAAAGTAATTGCTAGAAGCAATTTTAAGCAATGTGATTGCTAAAGTAAAATCGAATTCTATCATATTAAAATTTATAAACCGAAATATTTTGTAATTAAAAAAATCCTGTTTTATAGATATAGTTGCAAAACCTTCTATGAATAAGTTTTATACAAAAAGGAAATTAATTTGAACTAAAATGTTTTTTAAAAGTAAAACAATAATAATAAGAAGAAACTTACCATTCGTTTGAAAAGTAATGAAGTAAATTTTTCTTAAGTTTTAGAAAATTATCATAAATCCTCTCTTTTGAAGTGAGATCTAGTTTTAACAAACAGGGAAAGAATGTATCATCATATCTATAAGTGATCATAATATTCTTTTATTTTTCAATCGATAAATTTGTAATAATTAAAAACAATTGTAAAATTAAGAAAATTCAAATACCAACACAATCTAACATCTAATTTAATTCAAGATGTGTAACAGTTTCCACAATTTAGTTTGCATTCCATGAGCCGAAATTAGCATAGTGAGCATAATTAGTTAATTAATTTGTTTGTATCATTTCAAAAATAGTAAGAATTGTAAATCAGGAAATGACGAAAAATTAGTCTATTATTAATTCTGACAAGATCTATTCTTTTTTAAGAAGTATGGAACAGGCCTCTGCTCAATAAATGAGGAAATATGAAAGGATATATTTCAAGTTAACATTCATTAAATTTATTTTTTTCAGTTTTAAACGGTTTCATTTGTATCAATTTTAAATTTTAGAAGATTAATCATGATCTTCAAATAAATTTAACCTTTGTTTCAAGTGGCTGCTTGAATTTAGTTACTGATGAGTAGCGATATCATCAAATTTCAATTAAAAAGTGCTTTCAACTTCGTCTTAAATGGGAAAGAAAAATTTCATGACTTCTAGTTTTCCATTTGATATATATAATGAATTATACCAGAAACTTATATTTAAAAATATTTAAGAGAAATAAAGACAGCTAATAAAATTAGTCAAAAGAATAATTAATTATAAAAAATTTACTTTGTTTTTGAAATTCCTTAAAACTATTTTTTTCCTGTATATGATTCATTTTACTGTTTTACTGCCAATATAAGTGAAATGTATAACATATATTCCATAATGCATTTATCTAAACTTAAATTATAATCAAGGACTTTTTCAAGAGGTCCCCTATATATTTTGACTATTATTTTATCAGAAAATACATTTATATACTTTTATTTAATTTGACAGCTTTCATATCTGCAAAGATGGAATTTCTATTTTTGACAAATCTCCTAAAGTACTGATTTTTTTAAATTTTCTATACTTGCATATTATTAGTGAAAATATATTAATTCAAATATTTTTCGAACGTAATTATGAACCAATTGATAGGTTTCATTAAATTAGATAAATTATATCTAATGAAAATATATTTGATTCCGTACAACAGCGAAATCTATTCATTAGTTTTAAAATATTTCGACATTTCACAATATTTGTAATTTTGAATTAAAAATTAAAGATTAAACAGGAATAAACAATTCAAATATAAATAATCTACTCTTTAATATACTCATAAAATTGCTTCTGAACATTATTTTTATGAAATTTTCTTACATTAATAATTGCATAAATTCTTATACATTTACGTTTGTAAAACATTGTGCAATCGCTTTATGACTGAAGAGAGAAAAAATCAGCACATATATATATATATATATATATATATATACATTAATTCATTTACAAAATGAGCCAAGCAAAAAGGAACACAGCCGAATCAAAACTATAACCAATAGAAAAAGAATCCGGCCTGAAAACTTCATCAAGGGTCACTTTCAAGCAAGGATTCAAAATAAGGGATTTTCTGTGAGGCATCGGTGGACAATGGTCAAAAGTATTGACACCTCGTGACCCGAAAATTACGGCAAAAGAGACATACCAATTTAAACAGCGAAAGACAAAAACAAAGCAAAACATTAAAAAACATCACCAAATGAAACAAAAATATATTAGTTGTAGCTGCATTTGCGCTGACCAAATACAATTGATTTAAAAACTAAAAAAAAATTTAATTCTTAAACTTCTTGGAATCCATAAGGATTTTCAGTTTCGATTCCGGCTTTGTTTTCGTTTCCGTGGTTCGTTCCGTTTTTATTTCGTTTACATAATTTTATTAATTATATTAATTTGGATTTTATTAATTTCATTAATTGATTCTATTTCATTTACCTTTCATTTTGTGAACTTTTAGCGTTTAATTCCGAGTTGAGTTTTAATTTCGATTACGAACTGGTTGGCTTCACTTAAATTTTTGTCGACCAGGAAATGGGTTTTAATTGTTTTAATAATTTTATGGTTGTGTGTGTGTGCGTGTGTGTGTGTGTGCGTGTGTGTGTGTATATATATATATATATATATATATAAATGTGTGTGTGTATAAATGTGTGTTTTGTGTATATATATGTGTGTATGTGTATATATATGCACACACATACATACACACACATATATATACATACACACATATATATACATACACACATATATATATATATATACATACATACACACATATATATACGCACACACACACATATATATATAAATCATGTTCTTTATTTATTTTTTCAAACGCAAAGTTCAAGAACTGGCTTTTTCTCTTCAAGGCTGTTGAAAACCCAAATCAGAACGCTGTACTCTTTCCCCGTAACATCCTACCCTATTGAGTTACAAGCAAAGCGGAGGCTCACCCCTCCTTGGAGTGCCCCTTCGTTAATGAGCCATGAAACGTAATGAGCAAATTCCAGGCAGGCTTTAAAAGACCGAAGGGGACAGACACGAAAAGGTTATCTGTTTCGCAAATCACCGATACCCTGTCTCCATCTCTCGCAATTTTTGTTCTTTTCCGGTGGTGTCAAAGACAGTTGTGGTTCCTCCCCTATTTGTATTTGGGCTCACATTTCGGTCCTCCCGATTTAATCGTTCGGTCATCTCGTTGGGTCTTGTACTCCTTTTACTGAATTAGAACTTTTAGATAGCACTTTTTATCCAGCTATCAGGCCTTATCACAAGGCAAAATATCGTCCTCACTTTCCGACATCAGTTTTCCATTTTTACCCTCAGAACCGGTCAAGCAAGTTTTTTTGTAATCGACAATTTTTTCTAACTAACTTGAAAATGCCGACGATAGTGGCGGAAAAATTGCCCACAAACTAAATTTAACCAATCATGTGAAATTTTGAAGTGACATACTCATGTGACGTCACTTCCGTTGTCGTTTACTGACTAAAAGTGCGGACGATATTTCGCCGCGTGATACGGCGTAAAAGTTTGTGCAGCTAGGCTTGTCTCGTGTTTTTGAGGAAGGATTTTCAAAATTGATTTTTTTAAGGTATGCAACTATGTTTAAAACACTGGTTATTGACTACATTGGCATTTTTTTTTTTTAAATTCTTATTAATTCTCGTAGATCAGACTTCTATCTTCCCAAAACAGTTTATCTTTTCTAAAGGCCTTATCACTCTGCAAAATATCGTCGGCACTTTGCGTCTGCAAAAAATGACGTCATCTTTACGTCACTTGAAAGTTTCACATGATTGGTTGAATTTTGCTTGCGAACAATATTTTCATCACTATCGTCGGCATTTTCTAGCTGGTTAGAAAAAGTTATCGATTATGAAACTTGCTTGACCGGTTCTGGGTGTAGAAACGTAAAATTGCTGACGGAAAGTGCAGACGATATTTTGCCGTGTGATAAGGCCTTAAGAAAAGGAAGGCCTGACCTATCACCTAGGATCACATATTTTTCAACTGAAATTTGTCTTTAACTTCACCTTTCTCAAAACTTTAATTTTCATAAAAAGTATCCACTATCAACTTAATATCCCCAAAACTAATAGAGGTATTCATGTAAAAATTTCACCGTGTGTTTTAAATAATATGGGCAATGAAATAAACCAAAAGCTTTATTGTTGGTAAAATATGTTTTTCATTATAGGAGTTTTTAGAAAAATTATGTTGTAAATTTATGGTAAAAATGTATATATGCGCATATTTTTACCCATAACTTCTTTGGATCTCAAAAATCTTCTTAGATTTTGGTTCCTTTCGTTCATCATTGCATTCTATAGCTTGTGTGCAAGGAAAATAAGATTGTGTAGTGTGTTAGCAGTTTTGGTTAAATTTCCTTAAAATTTAATCAAATTTTCCCGTTTAATATAATATATTATATTTTCAAGTAATTGTTTTTCTATTTATAGTGTTTATTATTGACAATGCATCTAAAAACCAAAAATAGTTTCTAAAAAATCCAATTTTTCAAACAATTTCCTACGGACGTAGTCTAACCTTAACGTAGTCTTTAGTCTTTCTGATGTGTTGAAATTTTATATATTTGTGTGTGTCAGAAGACAATACAAACGTTTAGTATTCTAAGAATTGAATTATCAATAATTTAATTAATTTTTACACAAATTTTTTACACATTTCACGTCAGATGTGCCAGTTCGATGCAAATTTGAAACTCCCTTATACTTATAGCTAGCTGGTACCCGTACTTTGCTGCCGCAGAAGAAATAATCTTGGAAACATCGTTTGGAATTTGAAATAGTTATCTTGTTTAATTAAGAATGATATTTATTTCCTTGTTGACAGTGAATACATTCATTGAAACTGAAGGATATATAAAGGAAAAGCATAAATAGTATTTATTCTATTTTTATTATTCTATTCTACAAACAAATATTTATTTTTATTTATTAGATTTGTGTATTCTTTAAAATTGTGAAGCTTGGTGTTCTTTCAGAATGGTAATGAAAGAAACTATTTATTGTATCTCGTAATTCGTTTAATATTCGTACAGTATTCTCAAGTTTAATATTAGAAAATGCTATTAAAATATTTTCTTTTTAAGTTGATTAAACATAGAAAATATATTTATACCATAAAAAATTTAATATAGTTGAAAAAATAACTTTTTGAAAACTAAGATGGTGCAAAATTATTTGTATTATAATATTTTCGGAAGTTACTGCAAAAAATCTAAAATTGTTTTAAATCTTTAGTTAAAATTTCAAAATTATAGGATTGATTTCCCTAACACCTTATCGCACACTCTCAAATAAAATTATCACCTCAGAGAAAAACATTGCATTTACACACAATATCTCCGAAATATTAACGTCTAGCTTGAATTTAGCGTCTTTACTGAATCTGCTGTGTCTCCTTGGCGAGTTATTTGGTGGTTAAACCATAATTAATAGATGCTGTATATAGATATGAAAATATTTTTAATTCTTAAGATGATTGCATTATGCCTATAACCTTCGCGTAAGTGCAAGCAATATGTTGTCAAATTTTTATCGGAATCGGATGAATGGTACGGCAGCGCATAAAAGACATACAGACAAACATTCATTTTTATTTTTAAAGGTAATCAATCAAAAAAATATTAGGGAATTTAAAAAATCAAAGACGTTTGTATTTATGTTATGAAAAATACATAAGAAATTTTTTTAATAAAAACTTTTTTATTGAACTATATCTTTAAAATATATTTCTAAAATCCCTCTTATTATTTATACTTATTTATCTATTTTTAAATATGAAATTTTACTTTTGTCTTATAAAAAATGATTTATTTAGATTTTGTTAATTCATCCCCCTTGAAGGCTAAGCGCCACATTTCCAAAATCACTAATGCATCCACTTCCAGGAACCAGTATTTCTCTAATAGTAAGAGATATTTGAATCTAATTTGCCCAACTTTATAATTTGAAGTACAGTAAAAGCTCCTAATTCGCGCTTCCTTCATTCGTGTTTTCACTATTCGCGGATTAAAAAAATGAGGCCCAATTCCTATATTCGCGGCTAAAAATTTCTTTATTTGCCGATCTAATAAGTACATACATAATAATAATAAAAGGATTCCAATAGGTATCCAACCCTATACCCTTTGTAAATGTCGTCAAATGGACTAATAAAAGAAGTAAAATAAATCTTGTAACAACTTTGTCTAAAGTATATTGTTAAATGCAAACTGCAAACATAGCCGAAATCGCGAATGGAATAGGACGAGATGGGTTCGAACAGATAGAATCAAGTGACATTCAGGAATGGCTTGAATCGCAAGATGAAGATCTGAATGCAAGCGACTCGGAGGAAATGTTAAATTCACAGTTCATTGAAGAAGAGGCTTCAACAAGCACTGGAAACGTGACATTTAATTTGAAAAATCTTAGTGAAGGTTTAAGAAAGGCAAATGAGCTTTGCGATTTCTTTATGAACATTGATCCGTCTGTGGAAAGAAGTCTTATTTTTAAGAGGCAAATTGCTAATGCTACTGCTGCGTATCAGTCTGAATTGAAGGAGCTTTTAAAAACTGCCAAGCAAGAGGAAATTACAAAATTCTTCAAGCTTCCAGATTTATATATATATATTCATCGTTACTGTATTCGTGGCAAATTTATGGAACATATACCCAGCGAATAAAGAGCATTTACTGTAATTTAATAAGGTGCGTATAGAGATGCAAAAATAATGTTTCTAAGCTTTCCTTATATAAACCGTTAGGTTTATTATTTTTTTAATAACTGCTAAAGCCATTCGAATAGAAATAAAGTTCGGCACTAACAGTCACGGAAGAAGTAAAAGTAAATACTTGGAAGAGCAATTTGAAGAAAGTATAAAACTAAAATGAACATTAATTAAAACGAAACGTAATGATGACATTTCTTTAAATGAAACTAAATTATAAAATAACTTTTCTAATGTTACATTTTTTTAATTAACTTCAAGTTGAAGTTGAACTTCAATGACAAATTGTAACCGCTAATGAAAACTGGTTGATGACGTTAAAGACAGCGCCCTCTGATGCCTTGTGGGGAAATAACTCATTTGAGGTCAGGCAATGGCATGTGCTGTATGCTTTGATCCATGCTTACACACAAACACACACACACACACACACATATATATATATATAATTCTAAAATTTTGAGTGTAAATTATCTGCGAGCAACGTACCCTGCAAATAATTAATTCGAAATTTTTATCGAACCCCTTAACTATCCCATAAAATTACTTAAACTGAAAAAAAAATCAAGTCTAAAGTGACGTTTATTTTTACAAGCATGCAGAGAATGATTATGTAACTAATAGGATTTTATGAGTTATTCTAAAGGATTGCTTTAATACGGAACTGATATGAGAGTAATAGTTTTAATATTTATGTTAAAGGTTCAAGACATTATCTTAAGACATTATCTCTGACATTATCTTTTATAAACTTAAAAGTGTTTAAGAAGTTCCATTTTCAATTATGTTGGTCACTCAGAGAAGAACAGAAATTTTCTTGAGTATCAACAGATTTTGAAAGAAATGTGAAAAAAGTGTACGCAAAATATAGACAAGTTTAGTTTAGTTATATTTACGTCCCTTTTTTTAAAACAACACTAGGGCTATTTGGGGACTGACTTCGTAATTTTGAACCCTTTTTAGATAACGACGACGGCACCTGAACTGGTACCCCACTCCAAACTTCCACACCACACCAGCGAGAGGACGTTGGGCTCCGACGAATTTAACATGCATCACACCCGCTTACAGGCGGTTCTTCGGTGGAATTGGGTCTCAAACCTACAACCTTCAGATTCCGAGGCCGAGATTTTACCACCAAGCCACCACGGTCAATTCGAAATATAGACAAAATTCATTTTCTAGTAATTAAATTAAATTAAAATTTATTTCAATAATCCGGATAATTGAGGATCTGATAAATTCTTTTGAATCATATATCATATAGTGGGACTACAATTATCTGCAATTATCGCTTAAGGTTCTTTGAATTTTTAACCTAACTTTTATTATTGACTTTCAGTAAAGATGGAATATAGTTAAAGTTTACTTAATTAAGTTAATTGTTAAATGTTCAATTAAAATTTAATAAAAGCACATTTTAAAGCACCATTTTATTAGTATAAGAAAAAGTATATTTCTGTATTTTATTTATTTTTTAGATTTCTGGCTTTAATTTATAATTCCTCCTTATAAATATTATGAAATCTTGAAACATTTTTTCTAACAATCCCTATTAGTGACATCATTCGCATGTAATCAGAATAAATTGACCGATAAGCAAGTTTTGAAAATTATAAAATGGTGCATTGTCATCGAGAATATGCAAGCGTATAAAATTCCGAAGTACTAGTACTCCGAGAAGCAGGCGGCAAATATACTACTTGCAAGCATACAACAAGTAAGGTTAAATAAAAGTGTATAATAAAAATATTCTATTTAGAGCCGAGCTATATTAGCAGATTAAAAAGTAGGCATTAGAATTAAATATTTTCTTCATGCGTAAGTTGAAAAATCTTAATGAGTTAAGTATAAATTAGATACTGGACTGGATTAACGTACTTTACTCAAGCATGAAACAAGTAGGGTTAAATAAAAGTGTATAATAAAATGTTCTATTTACAGATTTTAGCTGATTAAAAAGTAGGCATTAGAATTAGATCTTTTCTTCATCCGTAAGTTAAAAAATCTCAAAAATTTTAACATAAATTAGAGACTGGACGGGATTAACGTACTTTACTCCATCTTTAAAAATAATACTATTGAATCAGAATTTATCTGCAAATATGATCTGGAATTTCAAAGAAAATTTCACAATCAGAATTTTGATGCAAAAATGATCTGGAATTTCAAAAAAAAAATCACTTATTTAAAAAAAAGTTATAGAAAAATTAATAGCTTTTCATTTACCACTAACTAGAGTTTGCAATAGTAATTAGATTCAGTAAAAAAAAATCTTGTTTGGACATTCAATTTTTATATCTTTTCCTTTGTTAACAGCATTAAAAATAACCTACTATAACTAGATCATGCTATTAGTTTTCTCTTAAATTAGCAATAATTCTATGGAAAAAAACTCATGATAATTATGTAAATCTTAATCTATTAGTCACTTTTTTCTCGGCAATTAAAAACGATATTTGTTAACAATAACGTAGTTACTCAAGAATAAATTTGAATTCTACGTTACTCACTTTAGTTATATCTTAATTTTGTTATTAAATTAAATAAATTGAAAAGTCACGAATAATAATTAATTTCTCTTGAAGAAAAATCGTTTTTCAAAAAATGATTTTAATTAACTAAAATTTTTCATAAAATGTTAAACAGGGGAACTTCTTAACTCTATATTGATCAGCTGAATTTCAATGAGCATTATATGAATATAAAATGATAAACTCAAATACCATTACGATCGAGATCCTGATTTAACCACTCGTAATTTCTATAAAAAAAAGTATCGGAAAAAGCTTTTCGGAATAATTTTCATCAAAATGTGATAAATTCAATTTGAAAGGAAATTTTGGAAATTTTTCATATTTTTATTAATAACAATTGAAGAGAATATTAGACCGAAAAATTGTCTTTTTTTTGTTTGTTTTATATAATTACAAAATTTTTGTTATAAACTTCAACTGATATTTTTCTTTACGTCATTCTTTTTATGACTGAAGTCAGAGAATAATATTTATAATAATAGAGAACTAAATATTGTTTTATGGTTGTAGGACTTATGAATCATAGAAGAGAAATCGAAATGTGCAATCGAAAAATCTATAGTAATCGAAAAATACTTTTGAATTATTAACTCTAAGGATTTTTAAAATGTTAATTAGATGATAATACAAGCTAATTTCTTTTGTGTTGGGAATTATTATCTCTTGGATAAGGGAGGAATTAACAATATGAATTTTTTTTTATTCTACTTCTTTTCATTTAGAAAAAATTACAAGATTTTTTTCTCATTTAGTTCCGTTATGATAATTTTATTAAAAATTGGCACTCATTATGATATTTTCATTAAAACTCATAATAATTCATTAAATCAATTCATAACTCAATAAAACTCATGATAATTCATTCACTCTCATGATAATTTCAAGATTACAAGATTTACGAGATTTTTTCTCATTTAGTTCCGTCATGATAATCTTATTAAAAATTGGCACTCATTATGATATTTTCATTAAAACTCATGATAATTCATTCAAACAATTCATAACTCAATAAATTCATTAAATTCATGATAATTCATTCACTCTCATGATAATTTCATTTAAAAATGGTGTGGGTGAGCAAACATTCATACCTTAAAAACAACTACATGATTACGCACTGGATATTTCTCAACTACTTTTTATGTAAATGTGTCCTTGAAAAGTACATATTATCTATTTGTAATACCAATCTCTGGTTTGAAAAATAAAAAATAACATTTAATCAAAAGTATTCTGATGAAAGATACTGAAAGATTTTTCGTTTATTAACTTGATATTTCAAAAGTCAACGTTACAAAGTTTTTGGGGTCCTGAAACGGATGATTATTTTCTTCAATTTTTGTTTGTTTATTTCAATAGATTTGAGATAGACATGCTGTCTTTTTAGCAACGCAGAAATAGCAAAACATTTGTTTCAATAATCGTTAGTTCTATTTCATTCTTTGCTCCTCACAAGTAGGGCTTCTTATCTGAAGGATATTTGACGAAAACTCTTTTGAATATATTGTTACTTCAGTAAAAATAATTTCGGTTTCACTCTAATATTTTTTGTCTACTTTCTGTCTCTTTTCTGTGAATACTACATGATGATTCAATTGAATATATTCCCTTACTTATTTGAAAAATCATCTCATATATTTTAACTTCATTGCGAAATAGAATAAAGCCTTTAACTGACACTTTTGATCTGCAGGACTCAAATTTGATACTAAATTCAATAGAAACATGTAAATTTCAATAATTATTCTAGGTATTCGATATTTAAGAATTAACTTTTTTCATTGTTAAAAATCATTATAATATCAGTTATATCGGTTATATCATTGTTATATCGGCTTGACTAGTATCGGTTTCATACATATATGGAAGATTCCAGAAAAGTATTTCTATATTCTGATGATCCAGTAAGACTATTTTAGTTATTGCGATTGTAGTTCTAATATATACTATGCATTAATGATTAACAATTATTTGAAAAAGAGAAGAACAAAATTAATAGCTAGAAAATAAAACATATTTAAATATAAAAAATAAATACAATGCCTAAATTGATTGAAAATTTCTAGAGGCCGCAGTCTCAATAGTTAGGAAACTAAAAAAAAAAAAAATTCAAAATATTATCTAAAAAAAAAGAGTTTCCAGAAATTTTTAGGGAGTCTTACAACGCAATTCCGGCCATTAATCTTCTTGTCAACTACGAAACACTTCAATCAACAAGCGGTGTCAAATGTGTGTCCTTCGGTTTTGCTTAGTTTTATTCTTTCTTATTCCATAAAACGGGAGACCCATTTATGTTTCCTAATTTTAGGAACATAATCTAAATGCAAGGAGAATTTTATCTCATTAAAAAAGTAGAACTTTCCCGCCGAGCCATCCATCACAGATCCAAGTAGTTAGCACTCCTCACTTACCTGCTTGGATTGCTTTTCTTCAGAAGCACTAATTATAACTGTTCATTGATGCGATTTTTTTATCGTGTGGGACCTGATATTGTTTTCGCTTGAAGTTTTTGAAACCTCAAAACAAGAAGGCAATAAATTGCTGAAGCCACAAATTGGCTATTTATCCTTTTTATTTTATTTTTTTTTTGTAGTCGACTTTTACAGTATTGCTTTTGAAATATCAAATGTGAGTACTTCGATTTTGCTTAATTTTATTATTTCTTATTTAATAAAACGGGAGGCCCATTTATGTTTCCTAATTTTAGGAACATAATCTAAATGCAAGGGGGATTTGATCTCATTAAAAAAGTAGAACTTCCCCGCCGAGCCATCCATCAAAGATCCAAGTAGTTAGCACTCCTCACTTACCTACCTGCTTGGATTGCTTTTCTTCAGAAGAACTAATTATAACTGTTCCTTGAAGCGATTTTTTTTATCGTGTTGGACCTGATATTGTTTTCGCTTGAGGTTTTTGAAACCTCAAAACGAGAAGGCAATAAATTGCTGAAGCCTCAAAATACGTAAGCAACAAATTGGATATTTATCCTTTTTTTGTGTTTTTAATGTAGTCAACTTTCACAGTATAGCTTTTGAAATATCTATCGGCTGCTAAAATTGCTTTGGAGTCGACTTTCTCTGTATAGCTTTTGGATTATCTATCGTCTGCTGTTGTAGTTTTTCCCTAGGAAATCACAGTGTTAATGCCTAACTCGTGCAACGTTTCTTGAAAATAAACCAAAAAAGTTAAAATGTTATTTGTTTAATCGATAAAGATTGTTGGCTCCGGGATAATAAGGTTATAAGAAAATAATGCAGATCGTCACATTTGGTGATTTATCGCCAACTAAAATCACAACTTGACTTCCGAAGTAGATATTCTGTTAATTATTACGAATAACCTTACTTAAGTCAATTAATTAACCAGTTTAAAATAATCGCGAGACTATCAGATTACGCATCGTCAATATTTAGAAAAACAAAGGTTTTTTTTTTTTTTGGTATTATTTTAAAATCGGTCGAGCTCTAAACTTTGTTTGCCAGCAAGAAAAATCGAAAATGAAAGTTACAGTGATAACTTGCGATAGTTTTTATTTTATTATTTTTTTCTGTTTATTTATTTGTTGTGTAACACACTCCTACAGCTTTCATATAAACAATCCCACGTAAGTCAAATTAAACATTTTGGCATAATCACTGGATCAGATCCTATTGTTTTAAACACTTCCCCATTAACCAAGAGTTTAAATATACGTCTGAACCTCATCCGATTCTTATTATCCCCCTCGTGCAAAGAGGTTATCATTAAAATATTATCTACGCTTGAATTCAGGCGTGAATCTTCGTGTCTGAATTTGCGGCTTTTTTCTTATCTGTACACTATATGGTGGGTTTGTATCTTTTCCCATCAGCCAGTTGATGCAATTTATTTTCAAAATTACTTTTCAAATAACATTCATCCAATTTTTTAAAATTATTGCATCCATATAAAATCAAACGGAAAAGACAATCCTTTCACTCATAATTTGATACATATGAGCAATTTTGATGCACCAATTTCATCTTTCTAATGCACAACTAGGCAAGCATAATTTTGAGGTACTAGGTGAGATTCATCAAAACTAGGTGCGATTTGTAAAAATAATTAAAATTGAAATTTTTTGCAATTCTAAATTTTTTTTAATGTTAAAACTATGTTTTAAATACCATTTATTTAGTTGTATTTTATTTTATTGCGTCCACATACAACCAAATGGAGCAGTCATTATTTTCATATATAATTTCATACATATCTGCAATTTTGATGCATAAATTTCATCTTTCTAGTGCATAACCAGGGCAGCATAACTTTGAGATAGTATGATTCATCAAAAGTAAGTTATTCAGGAAAATCTTCAAATATGGAATTTTTTGCGATTCCAAAATTTTCTGTTTTTATACTTTGTTTACGAAAAGGTGAAAGCTTAGAATTGAGCTTACTTGTTCCCTGTGTATGTGAACATCATAATAGAAAAGCGAAAAGAGAATGCATGAAATTTTGCAAATAATCATTGTTTGCCTTGTTTGTCAGACTATATCAAATTTTGCCCAAATCCAAAGAGGGAAGACTGTCTTTCTGTCTATCCATGCGTATGCTAGCACCATGGCTCAAAATTGCAGCGAGGTAAATGAATAAATTTAATATGCAGTCATTATATTGAAATGTGTATCTGCAATAGATTTTGGAACCAAAAAAAAAACAGTAAAGCTTTGTAAGATTTAAAATCAATGTATTTCATTAAATACTAGCCGCCTTTGGCGACCAGCTGGTTTGCCATGAGTAATGCGTTCTAAAATTTTAAATTAAAACACATATTCATTAGCCTTGAGATAATTTCGGGCATTTATTGTAATGAAATTAATATTTTCTTTAAAATGATGGACGGAAAGTTCTAAAAGAACACGTTTTCCTAATAATATTCTTTAATTTTATAAATCAGTCAGTTTTAACTATCGGTTATGCTTCCAAAATATTAAAAATGTTTTTTTCAGTGATGTTGCCAAAATATTAAATGTTTTTTTAAAGAAAGCGAAAAAAATTATTGAATTAATGATACAAATATTGCAAATGATTATAGAAATATGCCATTAAATCGGGATTTTAATGCATATCCTGTCTAAATTTAATCAGGTTTTCCGTAAAGAAGATTTGTCGAATTAATTATTTAGATATTGCAAACGATTATAGAAACCTTTGCTTTGCATTTATTTTTTTCGAAAATATCACATTTTATATTTATTTTATTTTATCCAGTCTCGTGCTAAAAGTGCATTTCTTTAGATTTATTTTGCGATGATAGTTTTTTTTTAAATCTGAACTTCCGTCATTGTTTTCTTTTATTTTATTCAGTCACATGCTAAAAAAACATGGTTAAAATATTTCTTTAAAAATTCGTTAAAAATAGAAGCTTAAGTTATACATCAAAACACTGATACCATTAGAAAGTTAATTTTTTAATCTTTAAATTGATGTAAAAATCATGTTTGTGCGATAATACTTTCGGAAGTTATAGTGGAAAAACGTCGAAATTTCGCTTAAATTTTAATTAATTCAAATTATAATTAAAAATTCGAAAAAAAGGCTCCAAGGTGCACATTCCCGACCTCCAAGGTATACATGTACCAAATTTGGTTGCTGTAGACCCCACGGTCTGGCCTGTAGAGCGCCAACATACACACATTGAGCTTCATTATAAGTATGGATAAAAAATATATGTTATTTTTTCGTTAAAATCAGTACAAAATTTAAGAAATAGTTTAAGTTAAAAGATTCCATTATTAGTAGTTAAAGAGTCGGTAACTTTATTCTGAAGAAAATTTTCAGTTTAATGCTCAGATAATTTATCGGTTATGCTTCCAAAATATTAAAAATGTTTTTTTCGGTGATGTTGCTAAAATATTATATATATATTTTTATAAAAGTGAAAAAGGGAAAAAAATTATTGAATAAATGATTTAGATGTTGCAAACGATTATAAAAACCGTAGCTTTGCATTTATTTTTTTAGAAACTATCACATTTTATAATGGTAAAAAATTATTAAATTAATGATACAGATATAGCAAACGATTAAAGAAATATGCCATTAAGTCGGGATTTCAGTGCATATCCTGTCTAAATTCAATCAGGTTTACCGTAAATAAAGAAAATTTGTTGAATTATTTAGATATTGCAAACGATTATAGAAACCTTTGCTTTGCATTTATTTTTTTAGAAAATATCACATTTTATATTTTTTATTTTATCCAGTCACGTGCTAAAAGTTGCGTTTCTTTAGATTTAATTTGCGATTATAGTTATTTTTTGTTTATTTTTTAGTCTGAACTTCCGCAATTGTTTTCTTTTATTTTATCCAGTCACGTGCTAAGAAAACATGGTTAAAATATTTCTTTGAAAATTCGTTAAAAATAGAAGCTTAAGTTATACATTAAAACACTGATACCATTAGAAAGCTAATTTTTTAATTGATAATAAATTGATGTAAAACTCATGTTTGTGCGATAATATTTTCGGAAGTTACAGCTGAAAAACGTCGAAATTTCGCTTAAATTTTAATTAATTCAAATTCTAACTAAAAATTTGAAAAACGGGCTCAGAGGTGCACATTACCGACCTTCAAGGTATGCATATACCAAATTTGGTAGCTGTAGGTCCAACGGTCTGGCCTATAGTGCGCCAACACACACTCACATATTGAGCTTTATTATAAGTATAGATATAGATAAGATCAAAATAGAAGAAAATTATTTATTGTGTATTTATGTAAGAACTAATAAATACGAGAACTTTATGTAAGAATTATTAACTTTCAGAAAAAAATGCAATTTAAATAAGAATATATTACGGAAAAAAATACTAATTATTCACTAAAATTGTAAACTTCAACAAATAATTTATTTACAAAAATTTTAATACGCAAAATACAATTTTCAAATATTTAATTTTGGACAGTCAAAAGAGGAATTTTCATTAATAATTGGTTTAGTTTAGTTATATTAACGTCCCGTTTAAAGCAACACGACGGCTATTTTGGGACGGACCTCGTAATTTTGAACCACGGTCAGATGACGAGAACGACATCTGAAGTGGCACCCCCCTCTCCACACCACACCACATCAGCGGGAGGACGTTTGGTCTGACAGATTTAACGTGCAAGAGACCCCCTCACACGACGGATCTTCGGTGGAGTCGAGTCTCGAACCTGAAACCCTCCGGTTCCAAAGCCAAGACCTTACCACCAGGCCACCGCGGCCCCTCATTAATAATTGGACACACTAACTTTCATCGAGATGGGCAATGCTATGCAATAATTTTAATAAAAGCACACTCTTACAAATGTACTAAAAACTATATTTTTCAATTATGTTTTATGTTTTTAATTTATTATTTAATATTATAAATATTATGGAATCTAGTAAGCATTATTTCTAAAATTAATTACTATGAATCGTCGCTAGTTCGAAATCCATATTTATTCAAAACAATTACTAGTAAATATTCAGTAAATAAATATTTTAGCTTGCATCAGAAACATTGCTTTTCCATAAAGATTTTTATTTATATTTTGATTACATCTTTTTATTCTTTTATAATGCTTGAATTTGTATTAAAACTATTTTAATACAACTTCAAGATTCAAAATTGTCCTTTTTTCAATAAACTAATAATGCTTCTTTCAAAATTTACTACTTTTTTTTTGTTTTTACTTTTTTTAAGTCGATTACATTTTCTAACATCTAGGTAAGAGTATTATAGATTTTAAGTATTAATGTTTCTCAAATTAATTTTCAAACAAAGCTACCTCTTTGAAATCAATTTTTAATTATATTAACATATTTATTAATAAATAAGATCTTTAAAGTATCGTTACAAATTCTATCACCCTCAAGAATCAATAACTACTGTAACTTTCAAAACTCTAGTACAAACAAGATTAAAAGTTCGATTACAAGATTCCATTCTAAAATATATGAAGCAAGAGAAGTTAAATAAAAGTGCTTAAAAATAATTTTGTAAACATGCTTTTAATTGTATACCGAAAAAAGTATTTAATTATTTTCTACTTTTTAATCTTAATTTATAATTCATTATTATAAATATAAAGTGTGACAATCAATTGTTTAACAACTATATTCCCAAGGGAAGCCTTTATGAAATCAAAATTAAATTAAACGAAATGATTAATTATATTCGTGTTCTGAAAATATTAAATCAATGCATTGTCATTGAGAACACACAAGTTTCAGAAATTTCCCTCGTGCAGCAGAAAGTGGGGGAAAAATCGATCACAAAAATAAACACATGAGACATGTCAAGGTATAAAGGTGTATAATAAGAGTATATGATAATCAAATTTTACAAAATCAAAGTTCAATAAAAAACTGATTTAACCCTTAGAACTCCGATGTCTCCTATCAGGTACTATTGAAGGCAGTGCATTATTTTGTCCTTTTATGTAATTATTTTTTTTAAATTTTGTAGATCAATTTTCCGAGAAAATTCAACTTAAAAAAATTCATACGTATTCATTTTTCGGAGCAATTTACAAGTCCTCTTTTTTGGGAAATATTTTTGAGGGCCGCGGTGGCCCGGTGGTAAAGTCTCGGCTTCGGAATGGAGGGTTTCAGGTTCGAGACTCGATTCCACCGAAGAACCGTCGTGTGAGGGGTCTGTTGCACGTTAAATCTGTCAGGCCAAATGTCCTACCACTGGTGCGGAGTGGTGTGGAGAGGGGGTGCCAGTTCAGGTGTCGTCCTCGTCATCTGACCGTGGTTCAAAATTACGAGGTCCGTCCCAAAATAGCTCTCGTGTTGCTTTAAAAGGGACGTTAATATAACTAAACTAAACTCGTGAAATATTTATGCATCGAATTACTTTTCGGAGTGATAAGGGTTAAAACCTATAACATAAAATATCTTAAGATGCATCCTTTATAGTAAAACTATATTCCCTCAACAATATATAATATAGAACCTTATATACATTAGTTTCAATAAAAAACAACAAAGAAAAAATTATATCGGAAAAAGTGGTACTTTTAACCGAAAATAAGTGATTTGTTTTATTTTTACCGTGAAACTCTACAAAATAATATTTTATATGTTTATATTAACTATCCACCTACTCAACCACAGACTACTTATTTTTGGCATTTTTATAGAAAAAGCGAAAAAAACTACATTTATTTCCAGCGCATTCGAAAAAAGCTAATTCACAAGTACAATATCTGAAAGCATTTTCTCAAGAATGGATATAGGGCTGCTGTGGCCTGGTGGTAAGATCTCGGCTTAGAGAGTTTTAGGTTCTTGGAGAGCTCTCGAAACCGGAGAGTTTTAGTTTCGAGACTCGATTCCATCGATGAACCGTCGTATAAGGGGGTCTCATGCACGTTAAATCTGTCAAGTCAAACGTTCTCCCGCTGGTGTGGTGTGAAGAAAGGGGTGCCAGCTCAAGTGTTGTCCTCGTCATCTGACCGTGGTTCAAAATAGCGAGGTCCATCGCAAAATAGCTTAAGTGTTGCTTTACAAAGGGACGTTAAAATAACTAAACTAAACTAAAAACTAAACTCTAGAATGAATATTTCTCTGTGATTAATTCACGGAAAACATGATAGATCAAAATCCATTCAATAAAATTTCATGAAATTTGGTATGCGTATATCCATAACCTTTGAGGGTATGATAGACCGTGGTAGCTTCATTTAAGCTTGTTTTACAGACACTTTAAGCTCAAAATTTAGAAGAAAAAAAATTTGACAAAAAGTCATTAACGGTAACTTCAAATGCTCAAAAAAAAATTTATTTATGAAAATAATTTTTATCTTATAGTCTGTTACATTTTATGTTGTTTATGTAGCTATATATAGGTGAAATAAAAATTAAATATTTCTATTATTTTTTAACTTACTTTGTTTTCCCTAACATTGAAAAATTTCGTTAAATAAAGGTTTTAAACAGAGGGTTTTTTTTTTTTTTCCAAAAACTAAATACCAACGAGCCTTTTTTCTTCTACTAGTGACTTTTCAAGTATGTTCTAACTATTTGGTGCAGTAAAAATATTTTAAGTGTCATTTTTCAAAAAAAAATAATAATAAATAAAATAAAATCGGATATCTTAACAAAATATGTTTTATCGTGCCTAATTTCCTTTTAACACTTCTTATAAAAATTGCAGCTTTCTTAATTTAAAGCATCTCACATGGCTATAAAAACTCAAAAAATGAAATAACGATATTGTAATTGTAATGTCGAGTCACTTACAAGAAATATATTGAACGTTCAAGAGGGGGGGGGGAGGTTTCGTGTTCACAAGCTAAGAATATTAAGTAATTGATTCATTAAAATGATTCCGAGGATTTTTAGAGCTATAATACCCTAGTGGTAAGTTCTTGAATGGTGGTTCGTGGTAACTTTTTCACTTCTGAAAAATATTCGTATAGATATTGAATAAGTGATATATTATCTCTCCGTGTAAATGCAATATCTCATCCACATGCTTCATAGAGATGCCAATAGTGATTACAAATGCCGGTCCAGAAGGTAATAATTTTATTCTACAAGAATAGACGCTTAAACTAAAACAATTTATAACCTGTAAATTATCTACAGCATTAAACTAATTAACGCTGAAACGTGCAGAAACTCATAATGCTCCTCCCAAGATCATTGCCATGCTTTGGGTAGAGTAGACTGAACAATGATCCTCTCTTTCTGTAGACTTGAAAGAATGCATAGACAAACACATTACGCATCACTATCTGTGCTGTAACAATGTAGGAATAGGGGATCAAAAATGATAATAATTATCAGTTATTATTCCAAAAATAACTCTAGAAATCTTTTTACATGTTCTTTTGAATAATTTATACGACTGCAGGTACTTTTATGCATACCACAATATTACGCATTTATTCATTTGGCACATTAACATGACAGAGGATCGATTTTCCTTCACTTTCAATGTTTATCGCATATTCTCTTCAACTCATATTGAACGCTCCGTTTTAAAGCAAAACTAGGGATATTTTTGGTATGGACTTCGTAATTTGAAACAGTGGTCAGATGACGAGGACGACACCCGAGTAGGCACTCTTCCTTCAAACTTTCATAACACACCAGGCAAAGGACATTTGTTCCCAACATATTTAACGTGGAACAGACGCGCTTACATGACAGTTTTTCGTTGGAGTCTCGTCTAGAGCCTGAAAGCCTGATGTTCCGAAGCCGAGACCTTATCACCAGGCCTCCGGTGGCGCACGAAAAAATCTTGGATTTTTGCTCCCAAAAGTTTTTTTTAAGATAATATTTACTCCCTCGTGATCGAACAGCATTCAGTCATATCCTACATATTAACAGCATAAATAAAATTATTCTCCAACATTTATATTTAAATGACACTGTGGAATTTAACATATCAGATACCCTCTCTTTTTCCACACTTTTGAGATACTTTTTCATTAAAGCTAACCTCTTTGAAGCAAGCACAAAATAGTTTTCATGCCTATATCCAAAAGAAACAGCAATTTTAGCAATTAGCATGTTTGCATCCTCTACTGCCGATTTAAAGGTACATTTGCTTTATCCCGAATCTTTTTTAGAGGATCAATAGAACACTCTTTACATTTGTTCGATAAAAATTGTTCTTGAGAAGTTTCTGGGCTTATGATTTCATATGATGTTTATTCGTCGAATTTTTCTTGCAATTTGGGTATTTTTTTCCAGTCTCAGTTATTGAGTACGTTCTCCGGTCTCTTACTAATGGACTAGTAAATACGTAATACTTAGCAATGACCCAAAAATTAACGTTTCATTGCCAAAAGTCTTCGTAAGATAAGTGGCCATTTATCGCTACAAAGTTGTTTCTTCTTTGAAAGTATCAATCGTGATTGATAGGAATCCTGAAAACATAGGTTCTTTAATCCCATTATACCTTTCCCTTAATTAAACAGTGACAAACCAAATTTTCAAAAACCTTTTCAGACCTTCATCTGACTGTTTAGCAACATAACATTTGTGTAATAGATCTGGTGAATTCACAGTAATTTTTTCTTCCACAATTTTAGTTCTGTTGTGAACAGAAGTAAACGTGATTACTTTAACTTTGCAGTTAAATTTAAAAGTTTCGAAACTAACACCAGCAATTCTGAAAACTCATTTTCAGCGAAGTTCATAGAAGTGGTAATCAAATGACTTCATGAGATAAGGGGCCATTCATTACTATAAAGTTATTTGTACTTTGGAAGCATCGACTGAGACTGATGTGAATCCTGAAAATAAAAGTTCTTTAATCCCTTTAAACCTTTCCCTCAAATAAACAGTGACAATCCAAATCCAAAAAACCTTTTCAGGCCTTCACCTGACTGTTTGGCTACATAAAATTTGTGTAATAGGTCAGGAAAATTCACAGCAATGTTTTCTTTCATAATTTTAGCCCCTTTGTGAACAGAAGTAAGGGTAATTACTTTAACCTTGCAGTTGTATTTTAATGTTCAGAAACTAATATCAGCAGAACTTTGCTGTAAAATTCATTTGCAGAGAAGTTCGTAAGGCTGGTGATCATTAGTTTCTATACTCCCTAGCACATCAAAGCTTATCATGAAATATTTATATTTAAATAGCCAATTTTGCTTTATTTGCAGCAAGTTTATTCACCTTTAAAATTAATGTTTATGAGATTTTCTGCAAGAATCTTGATTCAGAAAATAGTCAACGAATTCCAAAGACAAATCTCGATATCGGCAAATTATTAAGAAATTCGTGATTTTTTGAAAATCTGAATCATAGATATTTTGAATAACAGAACTGCTTTTGCAAACCATAAAGAAATTGTCCAAGTTTAAATTTGACTCTTAATTTTCTTCTGTAAAAGAAACCATTTAGGATATATTTTGTAGAAATATAGAAAAGGTTTAAGAAGAAAATTTAATCATTTTTCGGCAACAGATGGATAGCAGTTGCTCATCGAAGGCAAAATTTCCGCATCTTACAGAATAGATTTAACTGAAAACACTTAAAATGAATAAAACTTCTCGATTTCCCACATTAAAAACATTACGCTATCTTTTGCGGTTTTACAGGACTATATTTTTTATCTTTTTCTCTTTTTTTTCCGAAAAATAATGATCATTTATTTCAATTTTAAGAACAAAGCCTCTAGAAATGTGGTTGCAGGTGGTGTTAATACCCATTATTTCCAAATAAATAAAAAGACAACAAAAAAGGAAGGGGCTGAAACACAATGTCGAAAGAATTCCAAGGGAAAATTTTGCAAAAATAATGATGCCGGAAAGAAAAAAGGAGGCAAACAGATAGAATTGTCAAAATGTAATCTAACAAAAAAAAAGAAATAAAGAAGAAAATCGCTGATAATCCTCCACCTTCAAATCAAACAAAATTTGCGAATTACTTCAAAGTGTACACCGAAATATTCTGTGATTCATCCCTTCATTAAACTCTAATCTAGACCAGTACAGCTAGAAGTAAAATTACAGGGAGCTCTATTACTGGCAGACAGAAAGCAAGAATTAAAAATTCGGTGAGGGGAATATGTTTATTAGCTGGCAAATGTGCAATAGGAGTGAGAGGGTAATGTTTACAGAGAATTCCTCTGCCCACAACTCATCTTTTCCGACATCAAAGGAGACCGGTAACGGACTTTTAGTACAATTTAGTCACTGGTACATTTAACTATTGGGTTGATATCATTAAAAATTCGGTTCCGGCGTCTGCAGTAGACAGAGGCTTGCAATTCCAGAGAGCTTGAAAGAAATAAAACAATGATTTAATAACGTTAATCAATTTCTTTTTCCTCTTTGGGAACCCTTTCTCTGGAAGTGATCCCTCGACTGACTCCCCCACCGACTTGGCTACTGTGTTATTATCGGGAAATTTCGGAAACAGTCAAGCGTGGAATAACTCGCTTCACTGATTTCGCCAGTCTTTGCGGAAGAATGTCTGGGGTGAACATAAAAGACAGAGTAGCATTCTACAAACCAACAAAATTTAAAAGCAAACCGGCTGTTAGATCTAAAATTATAGTTTATGTTTTCTGATACTCAAAGAAACAAAAGAGAGGTTGGAGCTATGTTTTCCTCGAAAATTATCATAGGTAGATGCGCGTGCGAAACTATTTATTCAGACCGAAATTACAATGTAAACAGTAGGAATACAAAATCAACAGCTTATCAAGAATTTTATTCTTTAAGAAATATATCGCTTCTTCACCTCACTCGTATATATCTGACTACCTCACTGTATTATAAAGTTTCTGCTATTCTATTATTATTTGTTTGTAACAAACAAAACACACATGGTAACTCACAAAAGTAAAAAATAATCATAAACATGAGTCTTAAGATCCTTTTATCTTTACTAATACATCTTATATAAATAAAAATGAATGTTTGTCTACATGTCTCTTATGCCTTCCTAAACCGTTCATCCGATTGCGATGAAGCTTGGTCAGCTTATTATTTACTCTTACGGAATGGTTATAGGCATTATCTAATTATCAAGGCAATTATCTATAGGCAATTATCTAAAATTAAAAAAAATCGAATCCCAACCGCTTCTATTTGCCAAGGATTAATCTCCAAATAACTCGCTGATGAGACAATAGTTTCTGTAGAAATGCTAAATCCAAGTTAAAGGCTAATATTTTGTAGCTATAGTATGCAATTGTTATGCAAACCATTTTCAGTAATAACAACTTTATTACAGATTATGCGAAAAAGTTTTGGGGAGCCAACCTTGAGGGTATTAAATTTAGTTTTTTTCTCAGTAACCACCAAAAATATTGTAGAACAAATAATTTTGCACCATCTTAATTTTCGAAAATTATCTTTTCAACTATATTAACGATTTTATGGTATAAATATATTTCCTATCTTTAATCAGTTTTAAAAGAAAATATTCTAATCATATTTTCTAAAATCAAATTTGAGAATTCTGAACGAATATTAATCGAATCACGAAATACAATAAATAGTTTCTTTCATTGCCATTCTGAAAGAACACCAAGTTTTACAATTCTAAAAGAATACACAAATCTAATATATAAAAATGAATATAAGTTTGTTCGTATTTTAAATACTGCCCTACCATTCATCCTGTTTCGATAAAACATTGCCAAATTATTGACTGATTGTACTTAATATTATTTTTTTTCGGCGGCAGCAACGCTCTGGGCACCAGCTAGTTCAAAATAAATTTTAAGTTCTATGTTAAATCTTCATGGTTGAGTCGTTGTTGTAACATTAATCAGTATAGATTAATATTCGAAATAGAGAGAAGTCTATAATTAAAAAAAAAAAACATTTTTAAAGAAAGAACAGAAAATTTTAAAAAAATGCAGCATCGAAACTTATTTGAAAAATTATAATGATCATTAAAAATAAAATATGCTTTGATGGCATGTATTAATAAAATTTAATTTATGAATTTGATAGAGCTTTGATTTATTCTTGTAGAATCAATTACATGTGTCATCCTTGTCATCTGACCGTGGCTCAAAATTACTAGATGAGTCACAAATTAGTCCTAAGTGACGCTTTACAATGGAGCGTAAACATTATCTAAAACTAAACTATAGAATCAATTAAAACATGAATTGAACTAAAAACGAATTTAAATTATCTTTGTTAAAACATCTTTAGGAATTGTTTAAATTCTCACGTTTAGAAATTTTATCTTTAAAAGGTAAAAGTAAGATTTATGCGAATATATTCAAGTGACTGGCGATGAAAATTAGTGTATCAAGATTTATGGAAATATATGAATATGAATGAATGTTAGTGAATGTGTTGAATTTAATTATTATCAAATCGATAAATTTTCTGAAAACCAAGTTTCAACTAACATTTTTTAATAATCTTCCTTAAAAAAAATCTTTTTTAAAGGATCAGATTGATGCTCTTTTATAAATGAAATTTTGTGAAGTAGGAAAGCTATTTCCTACATTAAAACATTTAATAAACATTTCCGACATATAAAAAATATTCATAACTGGCATATTCTTATTACAAAAACATCAGCATTATAAAAGCGTAAAATACACATTTATCGGTGGAATTGAGCTTTAAATGTTATAAAAATATATAAGAAAAAGTATTTTGAAGGGAACATTTTTAATAAAAAAGTATTTAATAACCAAAGAAAATTCAAAGAAAAATGTTCCAAAATTTAAAGCGAAATAAAATTGTTCATTTTGCATGTTTCGAAATATGGCAACACCAATCATATCTTATCTTTTGTCTGTATACATAAAAACGAGCATTTGTTTGTTTGTTTAAATCAAAGAAACAATTCGGAAGGATTCAAACGAAATTTAGCACACATATTCCTTAACAGAAAGATTGAATGGACTATTAAATAGTTTCTACGCTTCTCTAGATTATAATCCTTCCTTCAATATATTTTAAATAAACCACCGCACAAACTCAGTTTTTATACCATTTTTAATTTTTTTAAAAACTATAACTTACATTATTACTCTATTACATTACTGTACAATTTGTATCTATTTTTAATGAATTTTCCAAAGTTAATTTGAATATAATTTTTGTCTATACCATTTTATACGACCATAAACTGCACGATTTAGAAGGATGGGTGTTTTGTTTTTTCTTATGTATGCATACTGTTCCTTTCAGTATTCTGATACGACTTCTTCGACAATTCTATCTCTCAAAGGGGGGAGACGCGGAAAGATGTTCCCCTTTCTGGAGCTTACTTTATTGTTAAATGCAAACATCTCCTCCTTTTATCCTTCATCTCACCCCTATTTTGATGAACTAAGTCCATTCTAACGCATGCGTATAAGCGCATAGAGTTTTAGAATCCGTTTCCAAACAGTAAAACAAACATATGCAGGTGAATCCTCAGAAACAACGGATAGTAAGCAACATATTACGAAGCAGATTTAAAGTTGCTGTGACTTGTAGCTATGGATGTTGAGTTAGTAATCAACAGGTATTCGATTAAAAAATCGAGAGTCTTCATCATTCGTAACTCTCTTTGAAAATAAAAAAATCAGTAAACAGGATAAAATTTAACTGTTTTACAATTAGTTTTATATTTGAAGCAAATTGCATAGAATCTTTATAATTAAAATAAACATTAAATATAAAGTGAACTTTAATGATTGATGCTACTAAAGATAAATTTATACATTTGATACAGCATCTATCTATGCTCGAAAAATTAAAACGTGAGAGGAAATGCAATCCAACTTTAGTAATTAATTAAAATAAAAATGCTTTTAAGCTTAAGAAAATAATTCATTCTCTGGACAGGCTGAAATGAATATCTCTCTCCCAAGTCTATTGGTATATTCAAACTGAGTTTGAAATCTCTACGAGCAAGGTTCTATTTGACAAAGTAATCTTTGTCATAAAATTATCTTTTTGAAAATAAAATATGTGATTCGCAAAAGGTAACAAGTAAGCGAGAACATGAGGAAAGAACGAACAGTCCTACCATTAGAAATCTTATATTTGAAGCAAATCGCCAACTGCGTTTCCACAAGAAAGTCTTTATCGATAAAATAAGCAGTGAACATAAAATGAGATTGATATCAATGATAAGACTCACTCTTTGGAGATAAAATAATCAGTGACATACAAAAGATGACAAGTAGGCGTGAACACGTGGTAAGACACAATCATACTATTAGAAACCTTATATTTGAAGCAAATCGCCAAGTCTTTCTGGATAAAATAAGCAGTGAACATAAAATAAGGTTGATATCAATAAGATTATAATATTTGATAGAGCGTTTGTCAATGATCATTAGAAGGAATATAATTCCCTTTTTGTATGTGTTTATTAAAATAAGGACAATACTTTTAAACCTAAGAAAATAATCAAGTCTTGGAAAATGCAGAAATGACATCTGTGACTCACTTGTAACAATTTTTCACCCGAAGTAATCAACTTTAAAATAGTTTCGCGTTTTGTTACTTCCAAGACTGATTGAAAATCAAAATTCTAAATATAATCCTTAAATCTAATTTCGTTATTTCAAGAAATATTCCTCCGTATCCGAGACATTTTTTAATATGATTCTTCCTATATTTTGTTGGAGAAATTATTCTGTAATAGTTTTTGCAATTGGGAAAAGAAATGTTTAGAATTCATTGTGAATTTAAATTTTGTAAATAAGTAAGCAAATTCTAACTGATTAGAAGAGCTTAGCTTATAAAATTGATGCAACTGTAAAAATAACTTTTATGATAAATAGAATCTATGAACAGGGAAGCATTTTATATCTCATAAGATGGCATGAACAAGACCCTAAAATATTCGTTCAAAGCAGATTAAAAATTTCGCGAGGTCGAAAAATAGAAATAATTAATGAAAATAAATATCTAGACAACGAAATAAAATGACATTGAAAAGTCATCGCTATTTTGAGAAATTTTGTCTATAAACAGATTAAATCTAAGTCCTTAAAAATTCATTTTTTTAATATCAAAAAAAGAAAGATAAAAATCAAATCCTTACCTCAAAAGTAATTGGGAGGTTACCTTTCCCATCATCGTCTGCAGCAGTCGGGTTCATCTGAGGTCAAGTATCTAAAAACGTTATTTTCTATCAACTTTTCTATCAAGTTATTGCTATTTTGAGAAATTTTGTCTATAAATAGATTAAATCTAAGTCCTCAAAAAATTCAATTTTTTTTTATTCAAAAAAAAAAAAGATAAATGAAAATAAATTCCTTACTTCAGAAGTAATTAGGAGGTTACCTTTCCCATCATCGTCTGTCGTAGAAAAGGTCAGCTGAGGTCACGTACCTAGAAACGTTATTTTCTCTCAACTAATTCCATTTGTTAGTAAAAACGAATGGCAAGAAAACTGAAAGCAACAAAAATTAAGAGAACCTTTACGAAAGCACTTCAGCCCTAAAAATAAGTTTATGCATTTTAAATTACTTAAATATCATTTTTAGAATTTTTTTTTCTCCCGTCATTAATTGATTTTTGAAACTTTTATTTAAGAATGTTAAAGAACTACAGAACTAATCCAATACATAAACATTTCATATGAATCTAAAGTATCTTTTTAATGTTTTGCTGGAAATAAAATCGTTAAAATGTGTGAAAGAATTGTCTATCCAAGATGAATGTCACATTTTTGGTCTTGAATAGTTACAAAGAAAGTATGCAGATGATACTAAAATAATAATCTTAAAAAACTTTCTTTGAAATCTGATTAGTGTAGAATTGCACCAATTTTTAATTTTTTAGCAATTTAGAGGCATAACAAAAAAAATTAAAATTTTTCTGCCTACCTTTATATTTATTTACATTACTTGTTAATTAAAAAATACTACGCTACAAAGTAAAATCAGAAACTTAGTAATTAATACCTTTTGGATAAAGAAGTGTACATGTATCGGCTCAATAAAACAGTTCAGCAAAAAAAGATTAATATCTCAATATGTGTTACAAAAATATTCTCCACCAAGACAACACTTTGAGTACGAGGATAAGAAGTTTCTGTAAACTATGATAAGTGGAAATGCTCTATAATTGATAACAGCTCATGTCAATCATAAAGCATGTCCACTTCATAATTAACCGTATTTATTTTACATTACTCTCATATTAGCAATTAAAGCTGCCCATTCATTAATGTTCACTGAGCGATAACTCCCCTTGATTCGCACAAATATATAGGGCCTGGTGGTAAGGTCTCGGCTTCGGATCCGGAGGGTTTCAGGTTCGAGACTCGATTCCACCGAAGAACCATCGTGTGAGGGGGTTTTTTGCACGTTAAATCTATCAGGCCAAACGTCCTCCAGCTGGTGTAGTGTGGAGAGGGGGGGGGGCAGTTCAGGTGTCGTCTTCGTTATCTGATCTTGGTTCAAAATGACGAACTAAATGAACTAAATGATGAACTAAACTCTAACTCCAAGATTTTGTCATGAAGATTTAATTTTGTTCCACGGCAGATCCTGGAAGAAAAAAAATAATCAACCAAAAATTTGTATTTAAGCATATTAACAAAAAATTATAAGCTGTCAAAATTGTAATTACTGCAGTTTTTATGAGTTATTTCAGAATTATCATGGTAATTTGATTAAAAAAGATGAACAATTTAATAAATATATATAATGTAAAAAATATTTTTGAAGCAGAGTTGTGGCCGAAGAGAGAGCAGACTGAATTTTTAAGCCTGGCTTTATTCCATCCCGGGAGGCATAATTTACGTACAAGAAGCGCGGACGAAACTGATGTCCCTTCATAAGCGTTACAAGACCAGAAGAGCGCAAAAGAGAAAAGAGCGACAGAAATATTTTTCCCGATAATTGTATACCATAATAGGGATTTCTTTACACGTGTCAAATTAGGTAAAAGGAAAATAGGCATGTCTTAAAAGGATTTGCTTGACTTGACAAATTTTTATCCCTTCTCTCGGAATGTGGGAATTGCCTATTTCAACAGTTTTACAGATCTCGTGTTCAAGTAATTAAATAAAAAATCTGTGGAATTGGGTCAGGAAATAAAAAAAATATTTTAGAATTTTAAGTTAATATAAATTAAATTAAGATAAAAATTAGGGAATTAATTAGGATTTAAATAAGATTTAGATATATCACTATTGCATATTTATGTGACAAAATTCCGCAACACTTAAATTCCATCAATGTATAATTTAAGAATCACTGATTTAAAGACTAGGCTTATAGCAAAATAATCCAATCTTGGAAAGTTAGAGAAGGTTCAAGAGTAGTTGGAGCCGAATGTTCAGGAATTGACATAATAATTTGCCGCTCGAGTAAAGATAAATCTGCCACAGATTGTGGGACAACAATAAATACAAGTAGCTGGTTTTTCGGGTTGTAACCTTCAGAATGAAGTTAATATGGCTTAAAATAATATAAAAATTAGGAAATTAACTAGGATTTAATTTAAATTTAGAGATATCATTACGTATATATGTTGACAAAATTCCATCAAGGTAGGGCTTAGGAATCTCAGATTTAAAGTTTGGGCGTATGGTGACAAAATCCAACCTTGGAAAGTTGGAATATTCAAGAATAGCTGCGGCTGAAAGCTTCGAAATTAACATAACTTGCTGCTCGAGTAAAGATAAATCTGTCACAGATTGTGGGAAAACAATAGCTACAAATAGCTGATGTTTCGGGTTGTCACATTCAGAATGAAGTTAATATGGCTTAAATTAATATAAAAATTTGGAAATTAATTAGGATTTAATTTAGATTTAGAGATATCATTACGTATATATGTTGACAAAATTCCATCAAAGTATGGCTTCGGAATCACAAATTCAAAGTTTGGGCGAATAGAGACAAAATCGAGCCTTGGAAATTTAGAATATTCAAGAATAGCTGCGGCTGAAAGCTCCGAAACTAACATAACTTGCTGCTCGAGTAAAAATAAATCTGTCGCAGATTGTGGGACAACAACAAATACAAGTAGCTGATGTTTCGGGTTGTCACCTTCAAAATGAAGTTAATATAGGTTAAATTAATATAAAAATTAGGAAATTAATTTAGATTTAGAGATATCATTACATATATATATATATTGACAAAATTCCATCGCAGTATGGCTTAGGAATCTCAGATTTAAAGTTTGGGCGGATGGTGACAAAATCCAACCTTGGAAAGTTGGAATGTTCAAGAATAGCTGTAGCCGAATGTTCAGGAATTGACATAATAACTTGCTGCTCGAGTAAAGATAAATCTGTCACAGATTGTGGGACAACAATAGCTACAAATAGCTGATGTTTCGAGTTGTCACCTTCAGGCGCTGCAGCGATGAATCAAGCTTTTCCATACGTAGCGGGCGTTTGATGATTAATTAACCACTCACGAAGAGTGAAAGAACTACTTCTTTATACAGGAGAACAAAGCTCGGCTTGTTTGACTCGAGGCTTGGCAGGAGCGACACGGTTTTAAAGAAAAAACATACAAACCTTCGCAAAAGAAGTCAGAATCAATCTTGACATTTTTATTAATTTAGAGTATGCACGCGCACTTCAGTGAAGAATTCCACGTTTATTTCTTTATCAATCATGTGGTTAACGCTATTGTTCAAGCGGAAATTTTGACATTTGAGCTCACTTTTATTGTTATTGGTTTAGTTATAAATACTTCCTATTTTCTTTCGTATACGATTTAAAACAAGTTCGAATATTTAACATAAATTCATGAATATATATGAAAAAAAAAATTTCAAATTAGAATAACTTATTTTATAAATATTATGGTAATTACGCTAAGGAATAAAGTTTAAAGATTATTTTGTAAAACTGTTATTCCTATCGTGGACAGGAGACTCTTTTAGACATTTTAAGAAATTATTCAGTTTGTATTATGAAATTTTTTAAGTATATGTATTAAAATATAAACAAGTCAAATGTCTTTTGAAAAAACCTTTTAAAACGAAATATATTATTTTCAAAAAAAAAAAATTAAAAGATATATAATTTTAAAATAATCAAGGCATCTAAATTTTTTTTATTTTTACTAATACTTTTTTATATATAGAACTCAAGAGCACACAGAGAGTTAATTAACTAATTTATTAACTCAACTCTGCACTGAGAAGGGCAGCGGTGGCCTGGTGGTAAGGCCTCGGCTTCGGAACCGGAGGGTTTCAGGTTCGAGACTCGATTCCACCGAAGAACCGTTGTGTGAGGGGGTCTCTTGCACGTTAAATCTGTCAGGCCAAACGTCCTCCCGCTGTTGCGGCGTGGCGTGGAGAGAGGGGTGCCACTTCAGGTGTCGCCCTCGTCATCTGACCGTGGTTCGAAATTACGCGGTCCGTCCCAAAATAGCCCTCGTGTTGCTTTAAAACAGGACGTTAATATAACTAAACTAAACTAAACTGAACTGAGAAATCCTCGGCTTTTATACCAGAAAGGAAAGTTCCAGAATACTTTTCTGGAGATAGTAAGAAAAGTCCAGAGCATTTATCTGGTAAACTAAAGAAAATTCCAGAAACTTCTGGAACAAGAAATAAAGGAGAAACAAATGATGGAAAATTTTGAATCTACCGGGATTCGAATTCATGATCTCTTGCCTACGAGACCAGTGTTACAACAACCAGCTATGGAGATTTGCTTGCTCCTTTTCAATGTGACAATATAATAATTAATTAATTATATAGTTGACTTGCTAAATATCTTGAAGTAGGGAGAAGTCAAGACATTTGAGTTAAGTAATTACAATTATCTAATTAATCAATATCATTTAAGAAAAAATCCAGTCTATTTTTCGTATGTTCCTTATAAGCTGTTTGACAGGAAATCCTACTGTACAGAGTTTTAAGAGTATTTTTGTATGATTATCAATCAATCAATCGTTTTTAATTTTATATTTATGTATTGCACTTATATTTATGCATTGCGCTAAATTCTATTACTTTTACCATAATTTTAATACTTTTTTTCATAAGAAAAATTGCCTTTTACAGCTTCAAAACTCTTCAACAAAGTAGTAGTGATTATCACAATAGATTCCTTAGAGGGATTTTCTAAAAACGTTTTAAGTGGTGAAAACTAATAATTTTTAGACATCTTTGCATAAGAAATTTCCTTTGAACTTCATTAGGCAGAATTAACTGAGCTCTTGCTATGCATTCTGAAAGCATTATTATGCACTCTTTTAAGAATATTAGGGAGAATGCTGCATTACTTGCCTGAAGTTTGAAAGTGCATTTCTTAAAAGCAAATTAAACAATCATCACAATTATAAACCAGCATTTAATTAATATTATTACTAAATTTAATGTGCATAAAATAGATGCTAGTCATTTGTCCCTACTACAGATTTTTAAATTCTTTTAATGATAAAATTTCAAAACGATTTTATCAAAAGTTAAACTTAAACACTCACTCAATGAACATCGTTTTTATAGTTAAAATTTAAAATAATTTTAATCCATGGTAATAATTCTGTTTCTCCATGTAAAAAAATGTTTTTATTCTAAAACATCAACTTTTACAGTCCTATGAACAGTACTAGATGACTTGCTTTATCACAAATAATCATGTGTTTAAGGGTGTCAAGGATATATCCTAACTCATCATAGTGAAAATTTAAAATAATTTTAATCCATGGTAATAATCCAGTTTCTCCTTTTAAAAAATGCGCTTGCTCTGTAGCGCCAACTTTAAAAGTCTTATGAACAATTCTAGATGACTTGCTTTATCATAAATAATCATGTTCTTAAAGGTGTCAAAGAGATATGCAAACTCCTCATAGTTAAAATTTAAAATAATTTTAATCCAATGAACTCATTCAGATTTTAAAAAATGAGCTTGTTCTAAAGCGTCAACTTTAACAGTCTTATGAAGAATACTAGATGCTTTATCACAAATAATCATGTTCTTAAAGGTATCAAAGAGTTATTCAAACTCATCATAGTTAAAATTTAAAATAATTTTAATCAATAGTAATAATCCAGTTTCTTCTTGTAAAAAAGGTCCTTTCTCTAAAGCAGCAGCTTTTACTGTCCTATGAACAATACTAGATGCTTTATCACAAATAATCATGTTCTTAAAGGTGTCAAAGAGATATTCAAACTCATCATAGTTAAAATTTAAAATAATTTTAATCCATCGTAATAATCCAATTTCTCCTTGTTAAAAATATTTTTGTTCTAAAGCACCAACTTTTACAGTCCTATGAACAATAGTAGATGACTTGCTTTATCACAAATAATCATGTTCTTAAAGGTGTCAAAGAGATTTCAACTCATTTGTTATTCACCGACAATTACTCAAGTTAAAGTCGTACTAATTGCACACCGTCCTTTGCTCAAGAGTGAAAGTACGATCTCTATCTACTTTTGACGTTTCCGCAGAGTATTCAAAGGAGAATAATACTCAGTTCCATTCTTACTACTATGATGGATGAAATAATCGTGAGGCACACCCACCGGCAACCCCCACTTAGGCGCTAATAGGATGGTTTACGAAATCAGAGTAACCATAACTCAGCGGAGGATGAGACTCAGTGAAATGAATCTTCCTGTTTGATATCATATTCTTAAAGAGGGGAGCTGAAGGGATGGATATGAATCATGAAAGCCTACACTTAGTTGACATCTTCCGCATTGATTTCTATGCATTTGGAATGATAATAAAATATTTGTATTTTTGAAGCATTGACTATTGTACTGCATAAACGATTTGTATTTTTGAAGCATTGACTATTGCATTACTTAAAATATTTGTATTTTTGAAGCACTGACTATTGTACTGTGTAAACTTTAGGAAAAATTAACCCTTAACTTGGAAGGAGTGGTTTACGATGCCGCATTTCATTTACTCTCAAATTAAATTTTCTAATGAATAAATATAAAAAATTGTCAATATATTTCGCAAATATTTTTCTTGATATATAGATATGTTTAAGAAATTTATCAAAATATATTATCATTGAAAAAAGGCAGACATGAATCATGAAAGCTCGCACTTAATTGACATCTTCAACATTGATTTCTATGCATTTGGAATGATAATAAAAGATTTGTATTTTTGAAGCATTGACTATTGCACTGCGTAAAATTTAGAAAATATTAACCCTTAACTGAGGAGGAGTGACCACATAAGACCACATTTCATTTACTCTCAAATTATATTTTCTAATGAATAAGTAAGAAAAACTGTCAATTTATTTCGCATATATTTTTCTTGATATATAGAAATTTATTAAAATATATTATCCTTGAAAGAAAGTAAATGCCTTGGAATATATATTTTCTTCTCAAATTACATGTTACAATAAATGATATTCTTAAAAAAACATATTACTTTATATTTTTTTTAATCATATTTATTTTTCGAGTATATAAGGGTATATAGAAAACAATATAATGTAAAATCCAACAATTATATGAAAAATAAATTTTAAAAAAATTGACTATGGGTAAAGTTTTCCCTTTTTTTTATCGGCTTGTGTGACTTTCACAGCACGGTTTTTCTAGGGCATTTTAAACATGTTAAAAACTAGTATAAAAATCAACCAACAAATTCTACATATATTTCTCTTGGTACATTAATAAATTTTATAATTTTTCCAAGTACATTATCATTTAAAAAAATTTATTAGGTTTGAACATAACCGAATCAGTTGAATTTGAACTTTCATCGAAAAACTCTTCTTTACAATTATCCTTATAACTAAAATTACTTTCTGCTTCATTTAAAAGTGTTTGGAGCACTGCTTCATAATAGGATCAGTAAATTGGATGATATTTCGAGGCCTAAGTTTTTGTGCCATCTGCTAAGACTTGTTTCTCACTGGGTCACAAACAGGAGGGTGCGGTCTTAGAGATCACGCTCAAAGAAATAACCGAATTATTTTTAAAAGCCTCCCCACTGAAGAGCAGGTGTATTGAAGATCACAATACAGGAAGGTACAGGGTCCATCCATTCGATTGAACTAAAAATAGAATAGAGATGACTGAAAGCCCCTCGCTAAGGGTCTCACACACCGCCAGTCCCCAGTTAAGGGTTAAATAATTAAAACTTGAACAAGGCGCTATTTGAGACTTTATAGGATATATAGACATTTAAAAAACATTGATAAATATTTAGAAAACAACAGTAAATTCTTATTAAACTCCTGTGAAAAAAATGTAAATAAATTATTGGTTGAAATGTGAAACAAAATTAAAATAATACTCACTAAGTCAATAAGTTCAATCGCGTCCTGTTCGGAGAAGACTGGCAGTTCTAACGAAATAATAAGAGCAATTCACCAATAAAATATCAGAAAGCTGTTCGTTTCCCATGAATTAATTACCGCAATAAATTTCTGTCATTTTAAAAAAATTATCCCCTTTATTGCATGTAATTTTTAATGATACACGAGTCGTCTAATTCAAGTTTGTGAGATGTAAATGCTTTATTTGGAGAATAATTGGAGTTACAGAGATTATATTAACCCAAATACATATATTAAGCTTTTTCATTTGCGAAGAAGTGAGATATAAATTTTGAGCAGTTTGTATTTATACATGTTAAATTATTGGGATCATATATTTCGATATAATAACTTTTTTCTTTGTATATTAAACTGATGTAATCAAAATGAAGGGTTGCGTTTTTCACATTTAAAGTGACACTTTATTGTTTTAATTACAGGATACATCTTCGATGACAAGTTCAGTGCTGTGACATGAAGATTCGAGTGTCAGCTAAACAGTTTCACCAAAAACGAGCTCAACTACCTTGAAAAGGGGAAAGATTTTTTTAAAAATATATTATAATCACTTATTTTAATTGCAAGGGACATCTACGGTGAGAGGATCATTGCTGTCACATGAAGATTCGAGTGTCAGCTAAACAGTTTCACCAAAAACGAGCTCAACTAGCTTGAAGGGGGAGAGGAGGAAATTTTTTTTAAACATATACGACATCAGCTTGTAGAATTATTTTTGTGGAAGAGAGAAAGATAAAAGAAGGTTAATTCTTTTTTTTAATTGGGAAATCCTCAATTATAAATTATATTATCCCTAAAAATAGGATTTTTTTTTTTTTTTTTTTTTTTGAAAAACTAATTTAACAAAGTGAGAAGGAATGTGGTTAAAAAAGCATAATTTAAAAAAATATTAATGAATAATAAAATACAATGAATACCCAAGTAGTACAATTTGTTGCACTATATTGTACAATATACAATATTATATGATATTAAACAATATTCCACAATATTAAACAATATTGCGAATATTGGTCAATGTCATAAAATATTGTACAATATTTGAGCTCTATATTGTACAATATGATGAATAGTTAAAATGTCGTTAAGTTAAGTTATATAAATAATTAAAATGTCGAATTAACGTTCTAATATAGTACATCCTTTAAAAATGTAGTAGAATTTTATAGATATAAAATCTTTTTTTATTTGCTGTTCTTTTCAGCAAATTTCTTTAGAATTTAAAAACAGACTTTTATTAGGGTAATGAAAATGAGAGTTTTTTGAGCATTTTCTGCTTTTTAAAAATTTATAATCCATTCTTTTAAATGTATGAAATCTTACGATCACTTATTTTCAATTTTATTGTCTGGTGTTGTAATAGGTATAAAATTAAATGATGATATATCACCTAGTTAAAACATACGAGATTCCAAGGAAATGACGAGCTGGTTGTCTTTTTAAACAGTTTATTTTTAACAGCAAACTAAACAAGATTTAACAACGTACATATTTTAGATAAAGACCTGTGAGCAATTAATCCGAGTAAAAATTTAATTTCGAATTATATTTCGTGACAAGATATATTCGGCAAGCCATTCTAGAAGCTACCGCCATGAAAAACAAATCATATTTTACACACACACACTCACAACTGAACTTAATTTTTTTTTACATGCATATACATACTTACGATACTACGTGGGTTTCGCGGTTAGCTCCGCCCACATATCATGTGATTGAATTCGTTTGCAACAAGGTATAGAATCTAAATTTAACCAAGATTTCGGTTAATAAATAATTAATTTCTTAAAATATTATATGAGGCAACGCAATGTAGCTTAAATTCGTTCCGTGAAATCACACAGGTGTTTTATAGAATTGAGATCAAATATCTGAGCAGACTAGTCTAATTTCTCAAGGCTCCTATCAGCAAATCAGCTCTGCACAGTTCATGCTTTGTGAACTGGGACAGGTTGACTGAAATAGGTTTTAAGGAATTCGAATGACTTTCCCAGAGTCTGGACATCAGTTCCATAGATATCCTGTGGTAGGAAATGAAACATAAAATTCAAATCGACCACAACGATTTAGCACTTAGCACTCTGAAAAATAGTTAAACGCATAACTATGCACGCAATACAAGAACTTGTTTATTGTTCCAAAAAATAAATTAAAATTAATATATAATAGTTTTAAGTTGAATTTCCTCAAAAAAATTATCTACGTCTTACTACCATTCTATAGGCATTTTTAACAATCAAATTTGAAAAATAAATAAATAAAACCTCAAAAAGATGCATCATTTTGAATGGAGCCTAAGAGGAGTCTTCAGAGTGCTAAGGGTTAAATCGCTGACAGTACTTTCCAACTTTCTATAAAAGAATGTCATAAAATTCTTGTTGAAATATTCAAAAAATTAAAGGATAACCTTCACCATGAATGTAGCGACACATTATATTAGTAACTAGCGCTATTGAAGAATAAACGAAGCATAAAGGTGCTGGGATGCTTTTAATTATATTTGTAATCAAGTTATACAAAGTTAAAAACATGTCTGTGCAAAAAAAAAAAGATACATTTTTTTGTTTATTTACGATGCTTAATTTCTTATAATTTATACTATGGGCTTAATTCGCTTGTATAGCAGATGCGCTCAGTCACATTTGCACTTTTCATTATCTAGCGCATGTAATTATTACTTTTAGAAGGAAAATTTTGTGAATGACTAGCAGAGCTTTAGAGAATGCATATTTCTCATTCTAATAAGAAAAATATAAATTAGGATTCTTTTTCGTGTGATAATCCTCCTATTCCTCACAATAAAAAAGTTATGGTAAATATCACTCTAGAAATGCTTGATTTCTAAGATATTTTTAAAACTATAGAAATCATGAAAGTTTGCCGTATTTGAGCCACCTGGACATTTTATAATGAACAAGGATAGATAAATAATTTTAATAAAGCAAAAGCTGTGTAATTTTTGTATTTATTTATCTTTAAAAAATTGAAGCTTAGAAATAAATACAGTTTATTATAGGAAACACAACATAGTTTATTAAAATTGTTTCTTGTGCTCCAATTAAATAATTTGATTTTCCTAATTACAATACCAATTTCTTTAAACACAATTAAGGGCAAAATATTTTTTGGTTCTCAAATTCATATCAGCATAGAATGCTTGAAATCGACATTTTATGAACTGGTATTTTATTTTTTCGCTTGTTCCTCACGTACATTACAAAAAGGCACAACTTTTTTTTTTCCGTGAACCAACATTTGGTGTCTTCAATACCCCTCCATCGTGTATTTTTCCATGTTCCAATCTACTAGTACTGATAGTTATAACTGCTTTCTCGGCTTAATAATAGCCCCCTTGATTTGATTTTCGAATTCGAGAATTTCGAATTCGTCCAATCTGTACAACTTTTAAACAAAATCCAAAATCTTTGTTCAATTTTATCATTATATGTTCGTTCTTTAAATATTTGTTCAGTTTTATCAATTTTATTTTAACAAAGTTATTATAATAAATATAAGGACAATTAAGGATAAAGTAAGAACTATTAACCTCTTCTTAAAATATATGACTAACGATAATATAAACAACGGTTCCTAAATGCAACTCGTGAGGCTATCTTGGAAAAATAATTCCACAAACCAAACTTATATAGATGTGAAACATGTACTTATTTTATTGTATAAATTCTAAACGGAATTGAAATTACGATTAAAGCGCAATCTAAGCGACGATCAAAATTTGATGCTTTTTCACTAACGAGAAAAAGTTCACAAAAGAAAAAAAAACTGTATAAAATACAAAATAATTATAAAATTATATGCGATTTTAAGTTTATATGCACATAGATTTAAAACAAATTGAACATTAGCAAGAAATTATAAGCAATGTTTTTAAGAAAATAGCTAATAAATCGCTAGTACTTTACTTGTGATTAATACATTAGCTCCTAACACTGTATTTCAGAATCAAGCGTTTTAATACTGCACGTGTAGTTATTGAATATACATGTTAATATGACATGCGATAAATAAATAAATAAAATAGTAAAAAAAAACAATAATTTAAATTAATTGAAGTTAATAATTTGAATTATTAATTACATTGTTAAATTTAAAATCAATAAATTTAAATAAAATAGTAAATAAATAAGAACAGAATAAAATGTAGGCTGAACCGGTTTTTCTACTTAAGAACAAAATAAGATAATGTATTTAAGATTTGAATGAATTCCAATCCTTTTTACATCTTCAGATTAAAATATTTTCTGATGATTCACCAGCATTTACTTTTTAAATAACTAATATGAATCCTGTCTTACTTATTTTAGCCAGATGCTTATTTTTTTAGCCGAAAATTAAATTTAATGCAGTTATTTCGAATAATTTCAATAGGAAAAAAATCCTTCCTTAACATTTTTCTCAAATATTGCCATGTTGAATACATATAAAAATGTTCAACTTGCCATTATTCTAAGCATTTCTTTAAATAAAATGATGTTATTGCAATCGTCGCTACTGAATAGTTTTTAAGAACACACTGAAAAAGCCTGTCATCAAGAAAAATGTAGTGCAAACAGCATCATGAATACAGAAAACAGTAAGTAGCCTAGTGTATCCTTTGACAAGACTATGTTTTCTTTCATTAATTTTAAACATTCCTTCACAAGTTAGCTTTCTTATTTTTCACGTATTAAAGAGCCTTTTTGATTAACTGGTGAAATTATTTCAATTCGATAAAGCATTGAATCTAATAAAGAGCATAAAAATATCAGAAGAAATTCTGAAATTCCAATAAAGAATTCCGTTTTCAAATAAAACTCAAAATAAATTATCTGTTTTAAATATGAGAAATAAAGCATCTGACCTTCTTCCCAACAGAGAGGTTAATTTTTTAATTCAGTAGCATTGAATCTAATAAAGAGCATAAAAATATTCATACTAATCAGAGGAAATTCTGAAGTTCCAATAAATAAGTCCATTCTCAAATAAAACTCAAAATTAATTATCTGTTTTAAATATGAGGAAAAAATCATTTGCTCTTCTTCCTAGCAGTGGGGTTAATTTTTTAATTCAGTAGCATATTTTCGAGATATATAGCGTCATTCCTATCTAACTGAAAGTAAATCCTCAAAGTTTGAAACCTTAGGAAGCAAAGCAATGTTGGTTTCATTTATGATATTTTGTAGATTCAATTCACCTGAAGCAAGCTTTAAATGTGTTCTGTTGTGGCTATACACAAAATTCTCTTTCTGAACGGAGTATAAAGCATTCGATGATCATTCAATTTCCATCGTCGAACAAACAACAAATTTTGGAAACACGGTCATAAATTTTTGCAACGAGGGAGCAGACAGTTTCCTACCTATAACGCTTATTTCCTAGTCTCAGGTAGCCTCTAGGTAGGATCACTGGTTCAAGACCAGGTACCTAAGAAAATCTATCGTACGTACGGATCTAGTACAAATAAAATCAGTCAAGTATGATGTTTCTGCAGTTGGCAAGGAGCAAAACAGTGCAGAAGGGTTTAATTTATTTATATAAACGTCCCGTTTTAAAGCAACACTACGACTGATATGGGACGGACCTTGTAATTTTGAACCGTGGTCAGATGACAAGGACGACACCTGAGCTAGTACTCGCTCTCCAAATTTCCACATTACACCAGCGGGAGGATACACTGAAGAAGGAAAAGTCAACACAGGTGTCGTACTAGCTATCTGACCAAGAGTGTTAATCCTAAATAACCCTAAATTTGATTTCGTTATGTTAACATCCTTTCTATGTTAAAAGGATGTTAACATCACGAAATCAATTTCTAATCTGAGTATTGTTAAGTAATTTTAAATTGATTTCAAAATAATTAGCAAAAGAGGTTATACAAATGAAAGGGGGGAGGAACCGACTCTTATTTAATATTTTAAAGATTAATTTCATCTATGAAATCTGAAACGTTTGTTAATTTCAGTTTCGAATTTCTTAGTGCATTCAAATACCAATAAAGGAAGCAAAATTATTAATCGGCTTTTTTAACAATTAAAATCTAAATTCTGAATATAGTGATGTTTAAATATTGCATTTATCCGCTTCAGTCTCGCATGCGCCATGCTAATTAGTTAATTGATAAAGTTAAATTTTTCCTGAAATATTGAAAAATTTCTTTAAAATATTATTAAATTTATATAGTGTGGAAGAAAATAATTGCCCTTTTTTCCATTCCTGACTCCTGTAAAATGATGAAATATTAATTTTTCTCAAATAATCTTGAACAAAATTTCCAATCATTACAGGCTCAAACATTGGCGAGATAAGCAGCTGTCCCAAATATATTTTCCAAATCCTGAGCTCGAATTGCTTTAAAAAATTAGTTTAAGTTAACCAGTTTTTACTAGTAATAATATTATTAATATAGTAATAATATCATTTTAAAGAGGATGCAACTGTAATTCAGTTCAGTCTACACTTTTTTCAGAAAATTATAGAAATGTCTACCAAAGACAAATGCTATGGATACAAATACTAATATTGCAGGACACTTTTCTCTAACCCTCAGTTTTATCTATAACAGAAAACCACTTTATTGCGGCAATCACAACAATTTTCTCAATATGAAATATGCCAGACTATATCAGTTTTAGTGCGATATAACAGTTGTTACTCTCTGTAATTACAGATGGCGCCACGCTCTTAAAAAGAATTGTTTTAACTTCAGAGAAACTACAAAATATTTCACATTGAAAGATCTGTTTTGAGTCTGTATATGGATTTCAAATTAATTTTCATTATTTTTATTCAGTCCTTATTTATTTGTTTTATTTTCTTAGTTTGAAATCAACAGTTAATTAGGTTAATTTAACATGGATTTAAAGATATATTAATAACGCAAGAATTACTTAAGAACTTTACTGTTACGCAAATTAATCAATTTCATGTGTACATGACTATTTTTCGTGAATTTTTCAAAAAAAAAAAAAAAAAAAAACTGATTCATTCGAAGCCAGAGTTTCTCTATCAAATTAAGGAAACTTGCTAACCTGAAGTTAAACAAACGAAATTTCATATTTTCTAACGATTTAGATTCCGTAAAATAATTATTTTCAGTCAATTTTTGAAAAGTAATTTTAAATTAAGAAAAAATTCCTAATAAAAGATCTTAGATAATGTACAGTTTTCATTTATTATAAAATAAACTTCAGAGTATATTTCTGTGACATTCGCTTCGAATGTCATGGAAATCATTAAATAAAATTATTATTTTGTTTTCAAGATATATTTTATTTGAAATTACAAAATTTGGATGAGTTCCTTTCTTTTGTTATAAACTTACACTTATGTTAAACAGAACAGGAAAAAAAAAGAATAATTGTTTATTTAAGCACAATCATTATACGCTTTAAATAAATATAATTTCGAAATTCTGTATTTATTCTCCTTTCCAGAAAACATTTTAGAAAAATAGCGTCGTTACGGCAGGGAGTATTTCCATTAATTACCCAATGCGGATTTTAGCATCTAGCGGCTGTAGGTAATACACATTATGGGGTCTTTTTTATTTAATAAAGTGGCTAATTTAGCTTCAAATTCAAATATGCTTGAAACTTAATTAAGATGATAATGTTCTATTTTTGATTATTTTTTTCGTAGTAACTTTGTAAATATATTTATTTATTTATCGACGCTTGTCAGTCATGTTCCCATACTCTTATAACTAAGCAGTTATTTGTGCTTAAAAATATTGCTATGACCGTGTGAACATAACCAGTTGGAGAGGTCTCCAGAGAATTTTTTCCCATACAGATCAATCTAGGTCTTATTACTCTCCCCGAATAGAATTATGGTCATTGGGAAAGATCTCAAATGCCTTGAATGGCATTAGCGAAAAATAGTTACGAAATATTGATCTTTGATAGGAATATGACATTTTTACTGAGTGCTCATTGATCTATTGAGCGAATACGTATTTTTAACGCCTTTTTACCAACCGAATGATACCAAAATATGACACCGAGCTGCAGCTGAAATGGCTAGATAACATGCCAAATTTCCTTGATTTAAGTCGATTCGTTTAT
>JAPMOQ010024920.1:918781-951040 GCA_026543055.1 Argiope trifasciata | reverse complement strand
TTATTTTCTTTTTAGAGTGGTTAGCATTTTAGAGTTATTTTCTTTTTCTAAAATTTAAAAAAATAAGATTCTTTTATGAATAACCTGCTGTCGCTATTTCGTCGATGTCTAATTTTCCACTTTTAAAAATATGATTTAGTTTAATTCAATTAACATCTAGTTTTTAAGACCGACCTCAAAAATTTTAATTTTGATCAAATTGTAAGGACCTTAGCATATTCGCATCAATGTTTAATTAAAATTTCTTCGCGACAGTTGTACAATTATTTTTTTGCATAAACAATCCCTTATAACATAAAATTAAAAAATGTGTAGAATTATAATTTTTATCTCTACCATTTTTACTTGAAATTTAAAAAATATGTAGAATACTTTTTTATCCAAATTTTCACAAGTAAAAAAAATGAAATTATATATGGCAAGCTTTCTTAATGCATATGTTGAATATAAAAAGCTTGCAATAGAATGTATAATAGTTTGGAAGTAGTTTTGTAGTAATAAACAGTAGATGAAAATGAACCATAGCCTAAGAGATGCATATTTTGAAAATAAGCTTTCATATGAAATTCAGTAGTGGAAATAAGAATGATTTAAATATTCATATTTTTGCGGGAAACTTTTTTAAAAAGTTTAAATAGTGTGGTATCCATATATATTTATATAATTAATTGATAAAATGTAACATGACTTATTTCTGAGATTATTTAAAGATTTTTTTTTTCACATTTAACAATTCGTCAAAAAAAATTATTTTGAAAAAATACTCCACCGGTTTTTAAATCATTGCTCATTACTCTTTCAAAAAATATAAGAGAATTTTGAACTTTAAAAATTAGTAAAAAATTAGAAAATGGTAAATTATAAATCTTATTTGAATCATCAATAATAAATAGAATTAACACAAGTTTACATTAAATGTAGAGAACAATAAGAATTCTGCGGCTTCAAAGCTTTATTACAAATTATTATTATGTGGCATATCGCGCCATCAACTAAACTGAAATTTGAAACGGTCATAGAATTCGATATTTTAAAGCAAGCTTAGTTCACTTCCACCAGGAATATGGTTGATTTTTACAAATTCAAGCCCCCAGCAAAGTTTAATGCAGGTGTTGGAACATCATCCCCACATCAGAGAGATTCTAAAGTTAAGAATGAGCTTAAAGATTTTATTTAGAAGTGGAAGCCAGAGAAAGGTGAACCCCAGATGTTTGAATGATACTTATTCTGAAAGATCATATACCAGTTTATCAATCAGTTCGCCGTCTGTTATTTCTGGTAAAATATTAAGTCAATCGCCTCATACAGGAATGTTTGAAACAGGGTATAATTAGGCCTAGTTCGTCTGAATATGTTAGCCTTGTTCTAGAGAAAAAAAAATGTAGCATTACTAAATTGCGCGTCGATTACAGGAAAATAAATCGTCAACTCATCAAAAACAGAATTCCTTTAAATTTCCCAGAAAACGTTTTAGATATATTTCAAGATGCAAAAGGGTACACTACATTCCGGTAAAAAATGGATTTGTCCATGTTAATGTCGAATACTACCTCAAGTATCCATCCTTTATTGTTTTCCAGATGATTAATTCAAATTCAACATGGTACCTTTTGGTTTAAGTACCAATCCTCCAGCATTTCAAAAAAAAAAAAAAGTTTACAGCATTCACTTTGTAGACTTTATGTTGAAGGATATCATTACAATTTATATGGAAGATTTTATTATGCCATTAACAGATAAAAGTTGGAGATGAATTTTACGATGAATTGATGATAAATTTCAGAAAACATCAATTCCTGAAAAGAAAATTTGAATTTTTAGGATATAATATTGAAAATAGACCCAACGTCTATGAAAACATTTGCTACCAAAAAATGTTTTGTATCAACAACTGTGAAACGAATACAAAGTTTTTAGGATTAACGCATTATTTCAGAAAATGCATTACAGGCTATTTCAAGATAGCTAAGTCACTGAATGATTTGATAATAATGAATCCCAAGAAGTTTTTAAACGAAATGGAATCCTTTATAAATTTATAAAAGGGCGTAAGCTCATCGTATTTCCAAAGAATATGGAATCAGAATTGATCAAATGGCTCATTTTTCAGTCGTTAAAACGAAGAAGTTATCAGAAGAAAATTTTTTATTCCCGATCTGAATAAAATGGTCATACATGTGATCATGAATTCTGCGCAGTGCATATTTTCTAATAATGACAGTGGTAAGGAGGAAATATTTCGGAATTCAATTCCTAAGGAAGATAAACATTTAAGCCTTTATCATGTACATCTTGTCGGTTAATAAAATTTTTAATATATAATAACAGTAGTTGATGCTTTCACCAAATTCGCATGACTATAGACAATGAAAGCTACGGCAGACAACACTCAAGATAAATTGAAATTGCAACAAATGACTTTTGGAAATCCTCAAAAGGCAATAACTGATCAAAGATCCACCTTTATTTCAATTCAATGGATAGTGTGTTGAAGATGGAATCCAACACTTCTAAAGAGCAACTGAAGTCCCTTAAGGAAATGGACAAGTTGAAAGAATCTATCGCAATCTCATATCAGACAAAACGTAAGACTCTGGATGATGCTACAAAATGGTATCAATACGTAGACAAGACACTAAGACTTTTCCAGCAGTATTATCGACCATAATGACAAATGGTCACCCCCACAACTGTTAACTAGTGTGAAAATGAGACAAAAAGACAGCACTCTCTAACTGGTCGAAGAAAAGATGAAAGAATTTTTTAAAAAATAGCACAGACAAGATGGGACGAACATCAAAACAATCTAGCCAGAGAATAAAAGGTCATATGGCTAGAGAAGGAAAAAAAAGTGTCTAGATATCAAAAAAGTGATTTACTAGCGATCCAAAGAATGCAGTTCGTTTCCGATATAAGACTAGAATCTAAATTTTTAGCACTAAGCGTAATCTTTAAAGGAAATTTCTAGAATCAATACGGAGGACTTAATATGACTACTTCAGTCGATATAATGAAACCTTTTTCTTCCAGTTGAATTTTTAGTCTATTTTAATTATTTTCAAAGATATTTTATCAAGATTATTTAACCTAATTTTATTCAATGAGCATTAATATTTACTGTTATTTTATTCTAATAGTGCTTTTCTGAACTCACTATATTATTTTGATATGCATTACATTTTTTATCGCATCATTACAGAGTATAGTTATTATACAGTGTATATATATATATAATCACTTTGCACTGAAGCATACTTGTTGGGTGGTCGAATTCCTAGAATTGTTATTTTTTTTATTTGTTATTGCTAATATATTCCCCCTACAGGAGTTTTATTTGTTAGTCACGCCTGCTTTATAGCATTAGATCCTTCCGATGAAGCTTATTTTCAATTCTCAGGAAGTGGCATCACATTTTCCTTTTTTTCTCTAGGATACTATAAATAGACAGATGAATTATAATTCTTAGTGGAAGTTTTATATGCACAGAATAAGAAATTTATGTACAATTAATGTGTTCTTGATGGAATATTATATCCTTTTATTTAATCCAAGTTGATCTTAAAGAAAGACATTGAATGGTATGAAAATTATAAAACGAAAATCTAAAGCAAATGAGAAACAAAAAAACACAGCACGTCTATTTTAGAAACATGGTCTCAATACAACTATTTGAAGAAAATAAATTCGCTCAAAACCATGAAATAGATTTTAAATCATAATGAAATAAAGCAGATCAAGAATCAAATCAAAACCATTAAAAGGATTAAAGCTTTCGCCAGCAAGGATGAGCAGAATCTAATTATGAAAAGTATTTGCAAAGGTTGCAAGTTAATCATTTTTTGATTGAATCCTGAGCAGACTATCAAAACTTTATCCTGCTAAATAGAAAACTCGGAAAGAGGGCGAGGGGTACGCATATTTATGTTTACAATCCATTCAAAATTAAAATATAGTTAACTTCTGCAAAACAAAAGTGTAGATTTTAGATATAAAGTTACAAAACATTTCTATTTGAAACTAATATTTCTTATCGAACGAGTATTGAGAATTTAGTATGATATATGATGTTTACTATGATTATATGAAGAAATACTAAACAAGCACTCTCACATCTACTCCATCTCTTTAAAAACTATAAGAAATCGGAAATGAATGTTTAGTGATATGACACCAAAAAATATCGAGGTTTCATTGTCAGAAAAAATAGTGTTTCATTATTCTAACAAAAATAGTTATAGTTTTTTTTTATTCCCATAAAATGAACAATGCAGTTTTTCTTTTGATTTGTTCTGTATATTAATGTGATGAAATTTCATATGAAATTTCCTATATAATTTAAATGCTATCTAAAATGTGTTTCAATTTTAATTCTAATCAGCTTGCTTCAATCAAGCAAGTAAAAAAAAGGACTCTTGAGACTATCATGCAAAAGCAAAACAAACTTTTATCTATAGGATTAAAAGAGTAAGCTGGTGAAAATACATTGATTACAAGAGATTATCTTAGATAAATGTAGCCTTCATTAATCATAATTTGAAATACTTTTCAAAGTAGCATTTTTTAATAACTGAAATAATAAATCTGATAAGTAAATAAAATTCTAATGACTTAATTTCATTTAAAGAAATTAAAAATAAAGAAATTCAAGCTAAAAAATATTTATCCTACACCCAATGAGATATAGCGATAGATCAACAAAATCTTAATTGCTATTATTTCATAAAGTATAAATATTAAACGGTGAATATAATGAATTAAAACGGAATTTTCAAATAAAAACAATCATGTATTTACAGGAACATTAGGTGAATTCTAATATACAATTAAAATATCCATAATTCAAAACAGAATGGTGTAATGGTGAAAACTATATTTACTATCTCTGAACGTTTAAATGTTTCTTAATATTTAATAAGGTTATTAATTATTTGGTAACAGATAATTTACGATATCATGTATGCTAAGGAATGCAAAATACGACAGAATTATTATTTTTTTGACATGCGTAAAAGACGAATTAAATAAGACACAATGCAAAAATTATTTTATTTAAAAATGCAGAACTAACAATAAAATTAAAGTTACATAAATAGCTTTATACTGGTTCACGTTTGCTTCCCATAGCTGAGACCAAGACTACTTTGCCTTAAACTGGACAAGAAATCTCTAGAAGAGAATATATACATATATATACAAATACATACCACAATATGTAACAAATTTTATAATTTTCATAAATCACATCACTTTTTTAACTTCGAAAATATATTAGTATTAAATGAAAACATATAAATCAAGCAAATTAGGAAATAATACATTTTTAATTAACACATTATTAAAAAGTTAAATTTTTGCAACTGTAAAATCATTATAAGACTAGATCTTTACACAAATGCTTAAAAGAATATCATTTTGCTCTTCTTGGGTATCTTGTTACTTCAAATATTAGCATCACTTTGAGAAATTGGATATTAAAAAAACACATTTATACAAACAAATTAATATTCCTAAATAATATAAAAATATTAATCAAAAAAGAAGTAAAGTTATGTTCAAAATTTACTATATATGAATGTAGAGATTTAATCAGCGGCCATTGCTTTTAAATATTTAGTTCCAATTTGGTGCAATAGATGTCGCCACGGGTATCACTAAATATCGCTGAACCTAAATCCAAGACGCGTGACGTAAGAATTCGAGAAAGAGCAAGCTGCGCATTCGCTCGCCCTACGGTGACCAGAGAGGGTCGTATCGTTCCGATCATGCATCTTTTAAAAACGTAACGTAGTTTCGCCATGAAACAATTATTAACTACTCTTGGTGGCATCTATAAGTAATACTTTTTTTCTCTGTTGTAAATAGTCCTGTCTTAATTGTAAATGTCTTTTTCTTTATTGTAAATAAATTTCTTTCATATTCAAAAGCTTCCTTTTCTTCATTCAGTGACCCTAGACACTGAACTAAATGTGGTTGGATAGGCATTCTGTCCCACCTAATTCCTACATGAATGAAAATTTATTAATGCATTGATTTCGAGAGAATAATATAGCAATTTAAATAACAATGAATCTTTTAATGTTTCCTAGACATCAGGATCTATATCGAAAATTTTGAACACTTTTTTCTGCCACAGAACTCATGCTTCATAGGAAACTTAGTTTACATATTTTCTTAGACATAAGAAAATTCTCTTATTTCTCCTACCTGTAATTTACATAACAGTAAAATGTACCACAAATTTTCTTATTACCTTTGACATACTGAATATGTTTCTATAATTGATGAAAGGCACCAGATAAAAAAAAATATCCCAACATTCCCAGATTGCTATTCATGGTTAGATATCAATAAATTACCTAAGTTGAATGCAAAGTTAAGAAAACTGCAGAAGTATTACATCTATGGCCTTCTTGTAAGCTACAGCAGTAACTCAATAGTCTCATAATAAAAAGCAAACAGGCAACTAGTTAAAAACGAATCTATGGTTGAAAAAAAAAATCACCAATATTTACAAATTTACATTACTTTCAAATCAGAAATAAAATTTACTCACCCAACACTTTCTTTTGGTCTTGAATGTATGGGATTCTTCTGGCTGCAAGCACCTGTTGTTAAATAATCAGAATATAAAAATGAATAAAGTGACTTCAACAATAAATATGAAATAAAATTCAAGCATTTTATATTCTTGATATCCAAGACAAAAAGAATTTTTAAAAATACATTCGTGCACATTTAAAATTAAGTTGATAACACACTGTTTGGAAACCTGATGAAAAGTAATCATTCTGTTTATTCGTAAAAAAAAAAAAAAAGATTACTGCAATTATGTATAATATAGCATAACTATCTTGTAAAACTGATTATTTTTTAAATTACTAATGCAATAAAAAAGAAAGTGCATTAAGATGATGGCAATGTAATAGATGATTTCCAAGCTGTTTTGCTTGAAAAAGGTTTGACTAAATGATTAAACGACACTAAAATCCAGGATAAGGATAGTGATAATACTATGTAATGATATTTTAAAATCTAATTCAAACTTAATTTCCTAACTTTCAGTATAATTTAGCCCATATCAACTTCATTCTAAAATATTTTCTAATCCCATTCCCCCTTTTTCTATTTATTTAATGTAACACGAATTCTAAAATTGCTGAATCGGCTAAAAGGCAACAAGTTCCCACGCTCCGAGGGAAGAGATAAAATGCTACTGATTATAACAAATTCTTCTGAAAGATCCTTACAATTGACACGTGATGGAAATCCCAGTTAAAATCTCACAGTATATACACCCAGGGATAAAATTTTCATCAGCTTTTCCTCATTTCGTTTTGTGTCGTTCTGTCTTGGGTGCTCGTCGTTTCTGCCTATGCATAATGCGTGCCTCCCGGGCTGCAATAAAGCGAACTTAGTAATTCTAAATCTTCTCTCTCTGTCGTCAGCCACGACTCCGCTTCATATTATATATATATATATATTCTGCTTTATTGTCAATGTGTTTAGCCATTAAAAATTGAAAACTCACTAATTTTGAATTAAAATGTGAGAAAATCGACAAAAAGTCACTGAAATATGCGGTTTGATTTCATAGTAGCACTATATTTAACTTTCAGATCATAGCTATCCAAAATTTTAAAACATTGTCTATAAATGGAGGTTAAGGCACACAAATAGGAAAGTTAAATCCTTCATCCCAAGTTAATTATAGAAAAGCTATTCCAATCACACCATATATTGCTCCTTTACTTCTTGCAAATGTGACATTAAATCATTAAATCTAGAAACACAAGAATTTTAGAAGTCAAAATCTTAACTATTATTCTAAGCATTCATTAAACACAGAAGTCGATTGCATGATTCATTAAATCAAATGAAATTTTCCTATAAATTTAATAAAAAAATGAGATTTTAGAAGTTGGAAAGAGCATACCAGTTAATTGTAATAACCCTTCATATGATGCACCTAGATCAGAGAAGCAAATACAAAGTTAAATCAGGTACAATCCTTTTATTAAGTGATTTGAAATAAAAATTATGCTAAGTGATACAATTCAAGTCATTATCATTAATATACCAATACTTCCCACATAAATGTTTACTTAATTTTTTGGAGTTGTCATTTTTAAGTTCTAAACATTCAAATTTAATAATCCTTCAAAGCAAGTCAAAATAGGGCAAATAACCTTTCACATGATTCCAATCTCTGAGATCCTGTGTTGAAGCCTCTATCATTTTTGTTACATTTTCAAGAAGATGATCTGTAGGTGACTGAATATGCACAGGTTTAGCTTCACTGGAAGACTTTCTGGTATTTTGTATTTCCACTGTTACTTCCATCAACTCTTCTAATGACAACTATAATGAAGAGTAATAGTTTAATATCATATTAAATAAAATTTTGCTTTAGTTTGTCATTTTTATAACTTATCATAAATAATTTCTGGAACAAATATAATAGATGTGCATGTCTGTGAAGAAGAACATGCAGAGTTTATACTAAGCCCATTTTAACTTCATAATATTTTTGAGTTTTTGAGAACCTGCTCTGAGTAAGGAAAATGTAAGAAAGCACTTTCAGAATACTGAATTAACATATTAAGACTCAAAGGACATATTTTATCCATGAATTTTCATAGAAATTCTTCTGATATCACTCTGATAATATCAGTCAGACACATTGCCTAGTTCCAGTTATGAAAATGTTGAAAAGTCATTTTTACAATATTAAGACATCCAACTTGATTCCTTTAATTGAAAAAGAAGAATCCAAGATTCCAGATAAATTTCAGTTTATTACCCAAAATCTTTAATTAGGAATTCTCAACGCTATATTCGTCAAAGTTGCTTTCAAATTCCAATCATTACCTTCATTGGAAAGAGTGCAAATATGCAGATGGTAGGAAGAAAAAGAGATTCTCACTTTCAGGACATGCAAAATAACTCAAAATCACATATTTTCTATTTTGAAAAGATATACAATGCAGATTATATCAGTTAAATACCGCTAGATAAATATTTTAAAAAAAATTAGCACATTTAATTTTAAATACTGACACTTATTACTTGGAAGGCAAAATATTCATCATACATAAACTTTTAATAGAAAAAATATCATAATTAAAGGGAAAAGTATTAAAATCAGAAATCAGTGTCTATAACAAACATTTTTTTTATTACACTGGTTAGTTATCAAAATATTTGTTCCAATTTTTTAAATATAAAGAAAATTTTCTGAAAGCAAATTGCAGACCAAATTCATTTATTCATACACAATAAATGCACTTACACATAAATACTTCTCAAAAACACATAACCTAGAAAACTTTACCCCCACTCGTAAAAAAGACCTTTAAAAACTATCTTTAATATTACTTTTTCAATGTATTATCAGAAATATAAACAAAAATCACCTCTTTTTTAATTTTTCTACTGGATGGCTTCAGAGATTCAAACTCTTTACTTTTTAAAAACTCTTTAGCAGCTTGAAACGTAACTAAAACAAAGCTGAAAAAATGCACAGTATTAATTTACAGAACAATTATTCTTTACTTAGAATATATATACATGTAAAATGAAATGTTTTATCAATTTTTCACTAAAAGGATGGCACATGAAATTTCATAAGCATAATAGCCTTCCAAAACAGATTGCAATATACACAGTTCACTGTCAAAATAAATACAACAGTTTTTTTTAAAAGCTTTGATCAGTATTAAAAAATAGAAAAACAGTTTCTTAGCAAAAAATCGGGGAGTTTAAACAAAATTCACGAAAGTGGGAAGTGCATATAAAAAGCTTTAAATTGATAAGAATTATAATCCCATTTATGAAGTACTTTAATTTTATGCATTGAATTTTGAAATTTATAGAGTATGACATATTTCAGTTTTATAGCCTTCTTTTACAGCCATTCTCTAGAAATTAATTGACTAAGACTAGAAATTATTAGACAAAGGAATATATTTCCATGAGTTGTATGTGAATCCTATCTTCTGTTAAAAGAATCCTCTGCAGAGAGAATTTCAGTTCAATTTCAGTTTTTCTTTACTTAACACATTTGGCGAATTTATAACATTCCTCAACCCACTTTATAATACAACACACTTTATAATGCTTAAAAGAAGGCTTTAGAAAACTGGTCAATTTAGTTTCACATTTGAATACATTTTTAACTTAAGATTTTAAATAACAAGTTTTCCTTTTAATTTAATAATTTTATTAATATAAATGTTTGTATTTATTTATTATGGCTTTAGACAAGATTATAATTAGATTAGAATTGGACCGAGATTAATTAATTTATTAAAATATTATTATACTATTTTTATATAATATTGTAATTATGGAGGAAAACGGACAAATTTTCAAACTGGTGCAAATTTATTTACAATAAAAGGGCATTTAAAGTATCTTGCTCTTAGAAATCTTAATTATTTATTAAAATTTCAGACAAATTATTTTTTATATTAATAAAATATATTTCTATGCAAAAAATGTCATTTACCTTATCTTATCAACTGGAGAGTTTTCCCAACAGAAATTTTGGATATAATATAAATTACTAACGAAATATTGAGGTCTGGCTTGAACAATTACATTCACCAGCAAAGGTATTAAGTCATCTGTTGTTAAACATGGTGTATCTGAAAGCAGAAATTCCATTAGCATATTTTTGTCACATAACAATACAAATAAAATATTTTACACATAAATTGAAACAAGTTGATAATTAAAATAAAAGTAAAAATACGAAAATATATTAATTAAGTGTAACGATAGTTTAACAGTAATCATAACTAAAATGTAGACAGCAGTGACAGAAAGCAATAAAGGATTTAAGAAATATGGCAAACTTTATACTTTGCATAAATTTATACACGGTACTTTTTAATTACAGGGGAGGAGGGCTATACAATAAAAATTTCCCAATAAGTTTTTGGAAAATGAATGTACAGATTTAAGGGCATTAAAAAAAGACATCATAGTTTTACAGTTTAAAAGCACTTTAGAAAATTTTAATATTCTTTCATGTCAGTAGCAAATAATTGACTTTCATTACAAAAGATAACATCAATTATATTACAAAAGAAAAAAAAATTACAATCCTTCCTACACTTTTCATTTTTCAAATAACATTACTACATAATACATAAATATTTTCCTTCAGAAATAGAAATTATATAATATCCTATTCTAAATGAATAAACTAACTCAAGTTACAATGGCATTTACAATTCAATAATTCACAAAACAGTATAAAAAAAGATAACTAAAAAAAGCCTTTTAAAGAAGGAAGCTCGTAAAATTCGATTAAAGCAAAATGTAACTTAAATTACTCAAACATAATATAATTACCTTTATTACTAACCGGATAACAAGTTTCTAATAAGAACTGTTCAATGTCTTGATTCAGAAGTTCCTAAAATGCAGCATGAATTTTTAAAAAATGAATGAAAACCTTGTTATATGCATAAACATTTCACAAGAATACAAAGACATTAATTGTGGAAATTGAATTCTTATATTATGATACCAAGAAAGTACAGTAAAATAAAAAATATAAAAATTTTATGATTGACTCAAAGGAAAAAAAGTACAAATTTTATAGTTTCATTCTTTAATCTGATTGCGTCTATAGATTGATAAAATGGCACAGTTTACAGAAATACAATATATGAGAAGTGGCTTAACCCTCTGTTAGGCATGGATGATCATTAAGATTGGTTAGGCACACTCTGTGTTCGTGCTAAAAATTAACTTTTGATCGTTTTAAGCAGTGAGATATCTACATGGACCTTTAATAGGTGGAGATTAATGAGCTTCCGATGGTAATTACCTATCTCTAACCGAAAGAAATCGCTAAGACAATAAATGTCGCTGTATTTGAAGTCGTCACTCTTATTTACATATTTTAATTTTAACTATCGGAATCGTTTAAAAAAATATATACGACCTCGAAGTTCTAATTTTTCTAAAATTGGCGCTAATCCTCAAAACGATGATTCTCGCAAAAGAATATTGTCTTCTCAATATAATCTTCTGTTCTCAATTGAATCTCTCATTCTATAAAAAGAGCCAAAGAACTATAGTATGATGAAAAATCTCAGTGGTCCAGAACCTGCAGGTTTGTTAACATACCCTTGGAGGTATGAACGCGCCTAGTCACTGGTTCAGATCCGATTAAAATCAATTTCCCCATACTCATCCTTATTAGTCATTGCGTTCGCAAAATCAAACCTCCATAAACCATCCAAATCGGTCAATGGTTGATTGAAAACTCTTGTAAGGGTGCAGAGCCGCATCCCTCCTCATTATCTGATGCTTTTGGACATGTCGCGTTTTCGTGCCATCTTGTCGTACCGAAGTTGATATACTTGCTTCGCACCATCAAAACACGGTGCTCAATCGAATATTTGCTCATTTCAGAACCACAATGATTACGTACAGTACACAGTAATTGCTTAGCGAGTAACATACGACTCATTCTCATCAAACCTGCTTTCAAACCTTATATGCCGCAGTGGCAGAATTTGCATAGTCACCTAAGAAAGCTTCCATTTTGTGCAATAATCGTATGCATCGTAATTTGGACTACAAACTGTCGTAAGACTATTATATCATATTCATGTTCCCACCTACTATAACATCAAAATACTCGTCTTGACATGTTCTAACCGAATCTGTAAATATTAAATGCTGCATACATTGTGAATGCCCTGAACATAGTAAAGTAAATGCAAAACTAGTTACTAGACCACAGTCGCTTACGAAAAACGATAAATCTGAATAATTTTTTAATTTAATTCCCATTTTTTGGTACACTTGATTTAATCTTTAATAAACGGAGATGAATCTAAATCTTTTATAAAATAATTAAAGTTACATCGCTTCATTTACTTCCCACTTATAAAACGCTCTTTTTCTTTTTTTTTTTTTCTTTTTGAAAAACTTATCTGATATGAAAAATTTATGTATACAATATTAATCGTATTCATAGGTATTTGATGACAAAAATTAAAACTTTGAAAATTAATAATGCGCATGAGATACGAGAAATCGCCGCAACTAATACGAGACGTAAAAAGCCACACCTAAAAGAAGGTTAAAAGAAAAATATGCAGTTGTTCTTGTTTAAGTATTGAAGTTTCAAATATCAAAGCTTTAAAAGTTTTTTTTTTCCCCTCTAGAATTATAAAACTAACTTACAAGAGTCTTCATGAAACAATGCAGTTTTTCAGCAGGACTTTTTCTTGAATTCAGAGAAGCAAGTTCAACTACCTGGACAGATCATGAGAATAAATAAATTCAGAAATTCTGTAACCTTTAAAAGAAATTATTTTTATTCAACTAACAGAATTAATTATTTTTAATTTTGAAGTTTCTGTATCTCAAATGTTCATACCCAATTCATGAAATAAATATTTTAATTAAAAAATAAAAGCCTATACATTCAAAGAAATAACCTAAAATTTTAAAATCTTGAAACATAGTAAACGTAGAATTAATAATTCAAAATAAAAATTAAGAAAAATAATTATATTTATCAGAAATCATACTGATACTAATGAAAAAATTTCCGTATTATTATTCAGTTAACACTGAAATATTATGCATAATGATCCAAATCAATGACATAGAGACAAGGGGCAAAGTATAATAGATGTTCTAAGTGCCAGTCTTAGGGGATGCCATAAGAAAAATAGTGTTTTGGCATTAATTTTAAAAATTATCTTAAAAAGGCAAAAAAAAAAAATGCCATGCACCCACCAAGATTTGCAACTGCTAAGCCACAGAACACAACAGGGAGCACAAAAATCAAGTATATCCCTGGGTTCTAGATGCTGTTGTACATCACTAGATGAAATATTTAAGTATAACATGAAAACTCTAGAAAATTACAACCATCAATTTCAAATGTAAAAATATATTAGAATTTGCAGAAACAACTTTTATACACGAAAACCATGCACAAAAAAGGAAATTCACTCATTTTATCTTCATACACATACTTAAAATAGGAATGTAAAAGCTATGCGGCTCATCTTACTAAACTTGAAAATAAAATAAAGATTATTTTGCCTTAAAAACATCTGAAAAATACACTGATGGAAAAAAAATCCCAACACCAAAAAAAATTTATTATACGGTAATGAAATTTTAGGAATACATTTGTCTAGGTAACATATTTAATTGATTAAAGTTTCAAGATCACAGGTAGAGCCATTGGCGAGAAGAGCCATTTCAAATGTGAAATGTTGGTACATTAGTAACCGGTGTAACCGCCATAATTTTGAATGCAAGCATGTAAACGTGCATGCATTGTGTCGTACAGGTGTCGGATATCAGTTTGTGGGATGGAGTTCCATGCCTGTTGCACTTGGGCAGTCAATGCAGGGACGGTTAATGCTGGTTGCGGATGACGCTGGAGTTGTCGTCCAATGATGTCCCATACGTGCTCGATTGGAGAAAGATCTGGTGATCTATCAGGCCAAGGCAACATGTCGAAACTCTGTAGAGCATGTTGGGTTACAACAGCGGTATGAGGGCGAGTGTTATACTGTTGGAAAACACCTCCTTGAATGCTGTTCATGAATGGCAGCACAACAAGTTGTATCACTAGACTGACGTACAAATTTGCAGTCAGGGTGCATCTGATAACCACGAGAGGGCTCCTGCTGTCATACGAAATTGCTCCCCAAACCATAACTTCAGGAGTAGGCCCTGTATGTCTAGGCCGCAGACAGGTCACTAGCAGGCGTTAACCTGGCGTCCTTCTAACCAACAAACGGCTATCATTGAGACCAAGGCAGAGCCGGCTTTCATCAGAAAACACAACAGATCTCCACTCCGTCCTCCAATGAGCACTAGCTTGACACCACTCACGTCGCAAACTGCAGTGGTTTGGAGTCAGTGGAATGCACTGTACAGGGCGTCTGGCTTAGAGCTGTCCTTGAAGTAACCGATTTGTAACAGTTCGTTGTGTCACTGTGGTGCCAACTGCAGCTAGAATTTCAGCTGCAGACGCAGTACGATTAGTCACAGCCATACGCCGAATAAGACGGTCTTCCCTCTCAGTAGTACCACGTGGCCGCCCGGAACCTGGTCTTCTTGAGGCAGTACCTTGCCTTGACCACTGCCGTCAATACTCATGCACAGTGGATACATTCCTGTCAAGTCTTTCAGCAATATCGCGGAAAGAAAACCCACCATCTCGTAGCCCTACAACACGACCTCGTTCAAACTCAGTGAGCTGTTGATAATGGCTTCGTCTTCTCAGAGGTATCCTTGAGTAATATTAACCCACTACGTCAAATCTCAACTGTAAATAACGATCACGAACATTACAGCGCTTATTTAAAGCAAACCTCATTTGCATGTTCATAGTGTCGCTACTAGCGCCACACTTACGCGTGTAGCTCGAAATTTGAATCGACGTCATGTTTCAGATGTATAAACACGCCTACAAAATTTCGTTTATCTAGCACGGCTCCTTCCTAATTTTGAGATTTTTTTTTCCATCAGTGTATTACAGGTAAATATAGCTGAAACCCCTAAGACATCAAGACACTGAATCACAATTCAGAAATTATATGGATGAAACTCTACAGAGTATTTTTAAATCCAGTGTGCTTTTATTCGGGACTATTATTTAAGAACTACTATATTTCATAAGCACCAACACATTTCTTGGGTAAGGAATGTAATTAATTTTTTCAAATAAAGGAATAATTATATCTCAAATTAAAGATTTTAAATTTTTTACTTTATCGGTTACAAAATATAGATAAATTATTGTAATCATCAAAAAGTTTGAACCTACTTTTGAACATAATTTTTTAAAATGCTCGTTTAAAGTATTATGATAAATATATGATTATAAAAAAATTTATATTTTCACATTTACCACAAAATGTAAAAAAATTATATGTAACATTTTCTTGAATTCTTAAGTTGGAAGTGATATATATTACAGCTAAGCTTTGTTCCAATTTTTTTGCATACTTTTTGAGTTATCACTAATTTTCAGTTTATTCTGTTCACCTTTGAAGATTCATTATTATTTATTTAAATAGTCATAAAATAGTTCTCAGATGGTACTAATCTTACTGTTACTTCTTAATTTATAGCGAAAACTTGTAAAATAATAAACAGAAAAATAACGTTTATTTTAATTAAAACCTTTTTAAGAAGTAGAAAAAAAGTTTTAGTATTTTAATTAATATTAATTATGTATATATCCATTTACAGCAGATTAAAAATATTCCTATATTTAGAATGTCAGTTTGAAATACCATTTAAGTATAAAATTTTTAATTGTTTAAATGTGCATTTTCAGACATATTTTTTATTTAAAATTAGAATATCACTATTATGATATAAATCTCTCTGAAACAACAATTTATATAACAATGAGTAAAAAACAAAACATCTTTTTCTGAAAGAATTATCACCTTGAAATTTTATGAGAAAAGAAATTCTTTGATAAACGATTATAAATAATACTATAACTCTTAAAGTATTTTATTGGTCTGAAATCGAAAAACTTATGAAAAACTACAAAAGAAACTTATTTTTCAATAGGATAACAATTCATCATCTACCAATGTCAACTACTGATTTTTTTCCTCACTAAAATCTTTAACTTGTAATCTGTCAAAGAATTTACTAACTTTATAATACCATTTTTCTGTGTTAAACAATTTCATTAAAGTTACAGCAAAGCACAGAATGTTTAATTTTATTCAGTCTTTCAATCAACTAAATATTTCACAGATTTGAAACATTGATGGCTTTTATTTCTTCATTATGCATGCTAAACACAAAAAAGTTTGTTTCAAAGTAAGAAAAATTCTTCATTACCATTATTTTTTAACACAATATAAATTATATAACAGACTCTTAAATTATTCAGTTAACTTGTAGCATATTCTTTTGCAAAAAGATAACATGATAGATCAAAATTAATGAAATTAGGAAAAAATATTTTTTAAACTCACAGCACTGGGAGTTTCACAACAAAATGATTCACGAACACCAAGCTGATCTGCAGTAACATGATCTTCATATAATGACACAAGTTTCTGAAATAATTTTCTGTCGTCTTCTTTACAGAATTTCTTTATCACTGGGAAGACTTTATCGTGAACATGAAACATGATATAGCTAAAAGAAAAAGTTTAAATTGCATAATCTATTAATTTATAAAAGTTGTACAATTATTAAAAGTTATATAATTATTAATTGATAAAATTTGAGAAATGAAGATTCTGGTGAATTAAGTGAAAATCATTTTCTTCTACATTTTCAAATCCGAAATATTTAAGCAAATATAAGAAAGTACAGGAAAAAAATCTAGAGGCAACTAGAACAAATACAGATTGATCTAAAATTCTAAAATGGGCATGCTTTAAGTAGAAATAAATCACAAAAATTACACTCATTTATCAAGTATTTTTTTATCATTTCATCTTATTTACATTGAATTTCAATTTCCACATGTACTTATATTCATGCGCTTAAAAAAAACTTAAGTTTCAAAACGTCAAAATCGCTTTTATTACCTGATTGGTAATAAAATGGCATTGAGAGACAAAATTCTAAACATTTTTAACCACCATACATTTCAGTGTGTCTCTTCAAAAATTCACTAAAATTAAAAACCGTCTCTAAGTCTAAATAATTTTCTTTAAACAAAAATTCTGTGACATTCAAATATGTTGTCAAAAAGGCAAAAATATCGTTAAGCAGTAAAACAGGTGGGATATTTTCCACAGAAGAAATTGTAAAGTAATATACCAGAAACTAACAATGCTAGTTTTAACTATGGCAACAGTATCTAAAGCCAGCACTGTAATTTTTCCAACCATTTACTGTTCTGCATTAATGAATTATGATTTGAAATATGTGCAGACCTGGCAGAAATATTCGCTTTCAACAAGTTAAATCCCTACCGTTGAATACTTCAGCAGTGATTAACAACCAGAAATGCATCGATAACTATTGGGTACACAGATCTTCCAAAAGCTGTGCAAAATGGCCACAGATCTTCCAAGATTCTGAAAAAATAATCAGTGGCCATTTTGTACAGCTTTTTGAAAGAAACAGAATGGCATCTGCAATTTTAATTCTCAGTAAATATAAGTATTCTAAGTTCAATACTGAAACACTTTAAATATAGTCCACTGTAAAATGGGCTTTAGATGAGAATAATTTACTAAAATTATATTATATATATATATATATATAAACGGTTTTATTTCGACTACGGGCAAGTTAAATCTTCAATCTGCGTTTGATAACATCAAGTTGTTCGATTATTTGATTGCTCATTCACCAGCAGTTGCACTTGGTTCTACAAAAATGCTTGAAAAGTTTCCCATTGAAAATATTAGGAGCCTAAACTAGATGGCGCCTACCTTCTAAATGGCAAATCTTTCAATAAATAATTCACAATAGATATATAAAAGAGGGGTTCAGTATCACGTATAAGGATTCTATTTCACCAAATATTTAAAAAGAATATTTTACTGTGATACAAGTTAGGATTGAAATAAGCATGCAATATTAAAGAGTGTATGACATTAAGACATCTTATTCTACAAGGAATTTTCCCTCCCCCTCATACTTGTTTCCTGTCTCACGAGCAAGCCTCTTTATTCACACATATCTATATTAATGTTTTAAACAGACAATTAGAAAGAAAAAGCATCAAGAGAAAAACACAAAGAAAATAAAAATGTTATAGTTGGTTTGAAATAAATTAAGGTAACTATTCATACTTTTCTAATGCTGCTGATATTTCAGATTTTGAATAATCTTCAGATGTTCGATATTGCAGAGAACTAGAAAACTCCTAAAACATGAGAATGATGGCAATATTAATGATAGCAGAAATACATAACATTAAACGATATTCCTAAATTAGCTTAAAAGTGCAAACTTACTGTCACAGCCCAAGTCAACATCTCTTTCAATTTAAGAGAAGCATGTTGCAAATATTGAGGTAAAACCATGTATGAAGAATTAAATATCTGTACTTTCTTATCAAGCATTCTTAAAACCTCAGAACACTCTGGAAAGGACGCAAGAAAACTAGAACACCTAGAAGAATGTAAGTAATAAAAAGATTAAGCCTCAAAAGAAGGAATTTAAAAAAAAATCAAAGTTATATAATAAAATTCTCTATTTCCCTTTCATTAAACTATTATGCAATCAAAATAAGTTATATATCAATCATAAAGCAATTTTTAAGTATAATAAAATACAGTAAAATCAAAAATTTTCAAACTAATTTTAGAGATCTACTTCTAGTCAATTACTTACTCATTTAAAGACAACCTAAGACCATTTTTAGTATTCTTAGTACAGTGCAATTCATCCTAAAAAAGATACAAATTCTGTAATCTTAAGTTTTATAAGGAAATACAAAATTTCTAAAAGTAACCACAATGATCACCTAAGAATCTAGTTGATAACTTCTGAATAGAAATCAAGTCTATAATTCGGAACTATTTAACAATGAATCAAAATTGCAACTAACTCTAAGCAGTATGTATTGGGCTCCTGTAAATATGAAACATATCGGAGAACTTTTATTCAGGTGAAATATGAACTAATTAGTGATATTAACTAAACTTATATATCTTGAGGATATAACTAAATTCATTTACTTTAAGGACTTTTCTAAAAATTCAAGTTGTCAATAGCATGGCAGATGCAATAGCTAGTATCAAAGCAAAGGGGGTACTTAAAATAAGTGTTCTATGGATTTACCCTCCAAAGCCATACATACTTCATATTTAGTTATTCAAATAATTAAGCTATAGTAAATTTATATGCCTTAAATTTGTGAAGTACACATTATCTAGCATATCAATTTCTGTTTGTTTAATTCATTAGCAAAAATTCTTTTACAGAGCTATCCTTTACTTTCTACCCCCCAATATTCCATTATGATAATTACTTGTTTATATATGGTTGGTCTAAACTTAGTTTATCTAAAGATTACTGAATATAAAAATACTGGTAGTCTATGCCGCAAAAATTCTAAACTATTTTAAATTTTATAATTCTGCAATTAATAAAATTAATCCTGGTTTCTCTAAAATTAAAGTTTAACCAATTAACTGTTTTGCCCGTATGCTATATGTGCATCGATTTATCGAATTTTGATAGTTGTAAGCAAAAAATAAACCCTTCATAACGATTATAATTCAATATTAAAATTACTTCGAATAGTTAAATAAGTCAAGTATTCGATGGTTTTTCATTTGAATCAAAATAAGAAAATATTCCCCAAATAGAAAGTGTCATTTTATTAAATAAATAATTAATAAAACAGTTAAATAGTTAATAGACTGTGTTCAACTAGTCAAGTTCAAAAGAGTTTTCCCAAGAAAAAGCAAGATCTGGAGTAAAATTCAATTTCCATACCCTGTATAGAGGCCAATGTAACAGTTGTACCACTAAGCCTCCAGTTTCACTGCATTTAATTAATCAATGAGATCTATAATCACCTTGTAAAACACTTTTATCCCTATAAAGTGCTGCAGATGTTAGATGTATGAACATTAGAATTATTTTTATTGATGGAAGCATAGGTACCCCTTGGTGGTCATTAATCGTATATACTAATTCTAATTAATTCGAAAAGAAATAAGAATTTTTTAATACCTTCTCAGAATCCTACTTTAATAAAATATTTTGAGCTTTTTCCCATTTGTATTCCTAATGCTAAATCAAAAAGCATTATAAAAAAATGTAAGTTGCTTTGCATATTTATAAAGAGTAAAAATGGTATTCTCAAATAAACACATATTAATAAGTAATACAAAATTTCTTTCTGAACTGTTTTATTGAGTCCTCTAATAACATCGTAATAGTTAAACTTCTTGAACAATTTCCGTTAAACAGATATAATTACCAATGAAGAGAATCATTGAAGTTAATAAACATATAATCATGACCAAATCCTCTTGAAAAATAAACTTCCAATTTTAAATTCCATATAATTCTTCTAATATCAGTCACTTTTCATAAAGCATAGCATCTAATCAATAATTTAAGAATTATATGTATTATCATACCTCTACAAGGCTTAACAGGCATAAATTTATATCAGTATTTAAAAAATAATAAAATATCCAAAAAACAATGAAAAAATTATCATAAAATAGTACCTTGGTACTGGATGAGCAGAGTGGAGTTTCAGTTATTAATATTCTATATGGCTTATAATTCTAAAAATAATAAACAAGAATTAAATTTAAATATAACAGTAGCTAAAAAGCAGCTTTAAATACATACAATACCGGTGGTTTTAAAACAATTTTATTTTATTGCAGAAGAAAAGAGTTATTTTTTTAACATTTACCATTTAAATATTAAAATATAAATTAAAATGACATGCATTTTATTATAATTATTTGAACTGTACTTTGAAGCAAAGTCGAAGGATAGAAAGCCAGTGGTGACAGCAGTATGGATTAGAACTGAAAAAATCCAATTAAATGGAATGGAATGGGTACTGATTTGCTAATAGAACATTTAAAAAAAAATTAAAATGTTGGAAGGAACCAAATGACTGATTCCAGAAAGCATAGTAAAAAAAAATATGAACCAGATATAATTTAAACACTGAATTAGATAGCAATTAAAAGATTTTTAATTTGCATGCTTTATACTCTGGATTTTGACCAATGATGATTTAATATAATTTTTCTACTTTGATATTAAAGAAATTCCATATGCAAATGAAATTTGAAACTGAGAGGCAACTGAGTAATATAACCACACACACACACACACACACACACACAAAAACCTTTATGTAAAGATAGCCATTTTAAGCATTTTATTTAATACCCAAACAAGCATTTCAAATGAAACCGTTCTCTACTTAAATATTTAAATCCATTTAGAAAAAAGATTTTTTAATTAAAGCAATAATTTATCTTCAATCATTTCTTCTTGTTGTATAGCAAATAACACATCTCTCACATTTCTTATTAACTAGTTTCAAATTAATTATATAAATTTTAAGTTATACAAGAAAAATGGGTATTAAAGAATAAAATTGCAATTTAAATATATCATAAAAACAGCATAACCCAGCACACATTACTTAAAATTTAATATTTTTTTAATTTCCCAATATTCCCATTTAGAGGAATTTTTAGCAATATCAATATTATATATAACTATTGTACTTCATAAAAGATAACAGAAATATATGATTCAAATTATTAACAAATAGTACAGCAAAAGAAAAATATAGTGTTACTAGTGTCTCAAGTAAATAAAACTTACAAAACAAAACATATCACATTTTTCTCACTAATCTTAGTTTGTTTGCTCCTATACTTAACATTTTACAGTCACGTTTATTTTTGCATTAATTGTTTCTTCTTTCATATTAGTACAACAGACTCATTACCTTTAAGAGGGGAAAAAAACTTTTTAATAGTTTAAAGAATCATATATGGCATGGCAATAATATATAAGAGATGAAACACACCTCTAATGCTCTGTTTTTCAAATTAAAATAAATAGCACTTTCCATTTGCAATTCCTTTCACGCGGCTAAAGTTTAAAAATGTACTAAGTAACTGAAAAATGAAGAAATCGCATAGTTTTCACTGGCTTTGATTAACTAATCCATTATATTTCAAAAATGATATTTCATGTAACATGTGTATATATTTCATAAGAATATGCTAAAATATATCAAATAACTACAGAACACAAAGATAATGCTGTCGTCCACTAAGCATCTTATCTAATAGGACTTACAGTAGTAAATATAAAATGAATAAAACAGAAAAATAACTTACATCATTATATGCAGTTTCTTCGGCTAAAATTTTTATGGTCCCTAAAATGAAACAAATTATGAAAATGAAACAAAAAAAATCACATAAAAATTAACAAAGCTACATAAAAAAGTAAAAAGAAATCATGGTAACAGCTAACCTGTTTGAGTTTTGATGATATCATCTTCAATTTCAAAACTCAAAGGATTATTGATGTCTGTTGTGACAAAATGACTACAAGAAAAAGAATAATTAGCTAGGAAATTATGATTATTAAACAATTAGAAGATGTACTATTAATGATTGAACTTAATTTATCAAAATCAAAATCTACCTTTTAAAGAAAGGAGAAGGTTTCAAAACATGAGTATCTGCAAATAAATAAAAATTGAGTAAGATTTCTAAATTTATTAACTTTATTTCTAAGCTAACTTTTTCAAAACAATTATAAAAATGCAAATAAAAACTTACCAACAAATTCCTTAGTAATTGTAACCCCTTTCAGACTTTTGTGGAATGGAACACAAATTAGCCAAAGTTTCTTTTGTGCTTCCTTTAATTTTTCAGAAAATTTGGTCTAAAAAAATCAGAAAATTACACCAAAAAGTAAAAGACAATCTTGATTTTTTTAAATATATTAAAAGACTAAAAAATTAAAAATTAAAATATTTTTAGAAGATAGATATAATGAATTTCAAATTCATCGTTATTTTTTAAAACTTGTCACAGACCAAAAAGATTACATAATAACTTACAATCTATACTTCTTTTCTAGTGTCATTTGATATTTTCGATTTATTGCATTAAAATATAATTTTAACAATTAAAGGCATAATCTATATAAATAAAAATGAATGTTTGTCTGTATGTCTCTTATGCGCTGTCTTGCCGTTCAAGCGATTGTGATGAAACTTTGAATACTTGTTACTTACACATACGAGTTGGTTATAGACATAATAGAATGATTTAATATATAAAAAATATGTTCGGGTCTATTTTCTCATGTATTAACCAAGGATTACTGTCAACATAACTCGGCAAGGATACACAACAGATTCAGTAAAGTTGCTAAATTTAAGCTATAAAATTTTAGCGTTTTTGCAGTATGTTCCAGAAATATTACAGTACACAAATTTTTGCATCATTTAATTTTTTTTAAATTATGAATTCAACTATACCAACAAATGTGTCACATAAATATATTTTCTGTGTTTAATCAATTTTAAAAGAAATATTTTAATCCCATTCCCTAACATTAATCTTGAAAATTCTAAACGAATATTAAACGAATCACGAAGGATACAAAAACTGTTTCTTCCCTTACAATTCTCAACGCCTAGCATTACAATTTTAAAAGAATACATTGATCTATTATATAAAAATGAGTATTTGTTTGTAGAATATAATAAGAAAAATAGAAAAAATACTATTTATTCTTCTTTATATATCCTTCAATTTCGAAGAATAATATATTCATTACCGACAAGAAAATAAATATTCTTCCTATCATTCTTAATTAAACAAGATAACTATTTCAAATTCCAAATGATATTTTCAGGGTTATTTCTTCTGCGGCAGCAATGCTCCGGTTACCAGCTAGTTTATAATTTTGGACACCTGCATTACAAATAAAACTCTATTTTTTACATGTTAATTTTTATAAAAAGACAAAATTATTTAAACACTTAATTCCAAAGAGGACATTGCATTTTAAGGACAGAAATCCAAAATTATTTTTGGACTGGTAATTCACATGAAGCTAACATAAATAAAGAAAACTTCACAATGATTTACAAATATAAAATGAGAAAATCAAAAATCTCCAATTAAAATCATATTGATGTTTGATTAAAACAGAGTCTCCTAAAAATGCAGATATAATGTAGGAGGAAGTATTGTCTCATCTTATGTGATTACAAAATATCCCAAAATTGGAGGAAACAAATTTGAGTAAAAAATAAATATTAAGGTTCAGCCAAGAAATAGAAAGGTATGACACGAAGTTTAATTTTTTGATAATTCTCAGCACTTTGTAAGAAAAATTATTTCCATTTTGAAATTATCATTAAGAAATACATAAAAAAACTAAGATATTTTTGAAATGAAAACATATTTATGTAAGCCGATTTAATTTGAATTTTAATGATGCAGAATAGAGTTTTAAATAAGTAAGGTACATTGCAAAATATGATTAGAAAAAGATAAGAATGGAATTGAGTGAAATGATGAAGCAGTACATTGGCCATGACCCAGCATAGAGAGTTATCACTCGAATTGTGATCCACTAGCTATTTTTTAAACTTTTAGGGATAAGAATAATCTTTCAATTGAAAAAATGCTTTAGATGAAACAAGGAATCATGCTGTTTCAGCCATTAGATATAACACTAATAAAATCATGAAATTTCTAATATTATACAATACACGCGGATTCTATTAATCATTTAGTACAATATTTTTGATATGTTATAATTAGGGGAAAAAATTCATTCTTATGTAATCAAATCTGACCAACATACAAGAAGCTCTGAATATCACTATTTTAAACAATAATCACAGTTAAATTTCGCAATCTCAAGAGTGCTATTAAGCAATTATATGCTAAGTGAAAATATTAATTACTGTGACCGAAAGGGCGCCAAAAGTCTAACTCTGTCAGGATAGACTATTAAAATCAATAAATCATGCCAATTTAGTTAAAAATACATTTAAGGATATTAAAGGACATGATTTACAAGGGGACAAAACTATTGAGGACAATAACATTTAACATATATGCATAAAAATAATACTCGGGGATTACATCATGCTTTACGTTCGCTTCCAAGACATGGACTGACTGTTCATCGTAACGACCGATATAGGGTCGAGGAACAGTTACGGTTACATTACTATGTTATTATGTTTAAATTATTTTGATTACTTGACATCAAAGGGTATTACTGTAGTTTCAAATAGACTAGTATTAACTCTTTTATTTCACAGGCTTTTACTGAAAGGTATTTCAAAAAAAAAAAAAAAGGGGGGGGGGGGGAGAATATTATGATAAACTGATTTTATGAAGATTAATATTCATACAGACGATCATTCAGTCAAAACTGGAAGTGGTAAGTATAATTACCCCTAACCATTATGTGTTATAATAGAATATTTACTACTAAATATACTTATAAATTAATTTCAAGCATAATGAAACATTTTGTTGGCATTTTTAAGCAAAAAATAATAGAATTTCAAGGAATTGAAAAAATGATAAACAAAATAAGAGCCTTTTTTGTTTAAAACAGGAAAGCTATACAAAGAGTTAAATTGCATAAAATAAAAGTATTAAAAGAATAAGTATAAAAATATAAAAAACGAATGATTATGAAGATTATGAACTCTTAGCATTCCACTGGCTTTGCTACAGAGATATTAGGTTGCATATGCCTATTTTATGCTTAAAACACATATAATTTAATTTTTTTTATTCAAACAGCATTGACAAATCTTTACTGAGGCCACAATTACTAATTCTGATTGCTAATTAAAGCAACTGAATCATCTTTTAAGGAACATAACTGAAAAATGCCGATTGTATTAACAACAATTGTCGTCTCGAAAATTGCAATTTAGTATATTCAGCATACTGTATGTAAAAAAAAAAGAAAAAGAATGAAAATTAGAAGTATGACAAGATGTAAGACGGCAGCGCCGTATATAATAATTTTTCTTAACTAACTAATATAATTTTTCTTAATCATGATTTAAAATTTGAAAGCAAACAATAATCACTTTTGTTTGTTCAAAAATCATCGTAACACACAAATAAGTACAAGTGCACTGTGGTCTTTTAATGCTTCGTGCAGAAAATATAATATTTCAATTGGATCATTTTTCTTTGATGACGTTATAGCGTCTGCTAAATAAACCACTAATTTTATCTGTATCATTATCTGACTGTTACGACGAACCGTTTTTATTTATTTTTCCCTCCCATATACTTGCAAAAATTTTGTTTTAGATAGAAAATCTTTCCATCCATATACTTTTTTGCTCATCCGGGAATATCACTCTCGTTGGATATAGAGGTCTTTGTTAGTGACTCCGATATTGATTATTTCCTTGAGGAATACTTTAAACAAATAAAGTACATGAAAGTGAAGCTACAAATATAGCAGGCTTGACAAATTTCATTAATTCAATCATTCACCAAAGAAATAAGAAATGCCCTCTTTGGAGCATTACTCGATTAAAAATGACGAATAAATATAATTATTATATTACTGAATGAATTGGAAAGCATCTACACGATACATTTGTAGAAATCAAAAGCAGGACCAGATTAAGTTTTCCAGGGGCGTTTAGCTAAGACTTGGGGGTGCCAGCTTTTCTTCTTTTTCACCATCAAAATTAGATTTTTTTTTAAAAAAATTTTAATTTCAACTTTATTTAAGTAGTTTTACAAAGCACATTTTTCCATACTGAAATAAAACTTCTAATTACACATCTCTTTTTGGAGAATTAGTATCAATATTTTATGTATACCACTATTCTAAGAGTAAATTTTAAAATAATTTTATAAAAAAATATAAAATGGCAGTAATTTTGATGCAATATAAATTACATTTTATTATAAAGACTACTTTAAAGTAAAATAAAACAACGCAATGCAAAACTAGCAAAAAGTGATTTATTAGAAATATTATTAGAGATTTTCCAAAATTTAAATAATACTTGATTTTAAGTTGAATAAGTTTGAGTACACAATTCATCTAATTCAAATTATGTATTAAATTACTTTCAAAATGCTATATCCAATGCAAATGCAAAAAATTCAGACTCTAGGAAGTAGCCTATTTTACCTGTTTAATGATACCGCCCAGCATGAAAAAATCGTTTAAAAATAAATAATGAAGTATCATGAAATATATATTAAGGATATTTCATCGTAATAAAATATAATGATAAACTATGGCCTGCATTGCTTTGCCTGAAAAATGTATATCATGCATTTTTTCAAAGTAATCTTTCTTCAATTCAAGCATAAGCTACAAATAAATTTTTCCTCTTTATAAAATTTGATCACAATCATTTCACCATTTAGTTCACGAAACTGAGAAAGCTTTCCTCGATATGCAGTTCAGTTAAAGCTCTAGAAACCTATTTTGCATTTAATAATCAGTTTACTACTATTAGAGAAAAGGAAGTCTTCTTGGATACATTTTAAATTTTTCACCTAGGCAAGAAAATTTAATTGCTGGTCACACTATACTTTTTGTACAAAATGAAAATTTAAATTCAAATTGAGCTAAGATTGCACAAATAGCTAAATATTTTAAAATTACTGATGGATGAAAGATCTAATTTCAACTGCAACAGCAAAATGTATACATCAGCTTCTGAAGTGAAAATAAAATACCTACAAAAATACAAACGCCAAAAAAAAAATTCAATGAAAGATCGCCAAAACAACAATAAAAAATATTACCGAAGAGAAATATCGTTTTGAGATTGGCCAGATTAAATATCGATATCAACGCCTTTTGCACAGAAAATCATATACGAATATTTGCTTGGCCTTGATGGCCGTCGGTAATTTCTAAAGTGTGCGAACAACCTAAAATGAATAACCCATAGGATTGTCATTCAATAGACGATTATTACGCTTTAATGTGCAAAAGGTGAAACACAAATATCTTATCCTTCAACGCAGTCACTTTTACAAGCGAACTGCATCACAATAAAACAATTTTGCCCCTTGTAGAAGCATTTCCCCAGATCCAAATAGCTTCCGAGGATATACAAAAAGCATAGAAACCTTTTGATTCGAAAGAACGTGAATGAATTTTCGATCGCTTGCCACAACAGCATGTCTTCACACACAGCTAGGTGCGGCGCGAAAACAAGCATTAATGTAATATTTTAAATACTGTAAATAAAGCATTATTATTGTATTATACGATTAGAGCCTAGCTGTAATCATTGGAATCGATATAAAAACAACCTTCACTACATGAAATCGAACTTTAAATGAATTAAGAAGTTTTTGTTCCTTTCATAGCTAATGGTCAGAAATTAGCAACAAATTTGTCTAACGAAGTGGCACTTTAATGGCGTATAATCCTTAACTGCTCGATGGAATAGTAAAAATATCCCCTGCATAATGGCAATTTCATTTACTTAGCAGATCTTAGAAAAATGTAAATAATAAGACTCGCTTTATATTTTAGCTGCTGCAATGAAAATAAACCCTTTTTCAAGTAATCAACCTACAATTCTCTTAAAATGTTATTCCATTTTCAAAACCTAAAGCAAAATGATTGGCATACTCAAATTTATTTAAAATATTCTATTGATTGGAATTATTATTTTATCTGCGCTTCCGAAAATATGCAAATTAAGATAATGTAACAAATTACCAATATTATATATACTTTTTCTGTAGCAGCAATAGGGGTCAGTGTTTATTGGATCAAATTCGAAAACAGTTACATTTTGGAAATTTCGAATACCGATACAAGGAAGTGGTGTTCCATCAAAACCAACATTGAATAGCCAATTTTATGATAATTTTCCTCTCTTGTAATGCAAATGTGAACTCCTTTCCTTTAAAATATTTTCACTTTTAGATGCTTCCTGGGGTTAATTCAACCATTTATTCTTAGTGAATTTCTCATTTCATATTGCTGGGGAGAAAAAACTGCTTTTATTCTTTCATGTTAATTTAGTTATGTGTGATTAGCAATAGAAAAACCAATGTCATTCACATGCAAACTAGACACAGTTGTTCCTATTGCAGATATTCTTATTTCATGAAGAGAGTTATAATAAAATTTTAAAAGGGCTAAAGCTATGTAGATTGAATACAAAAGTATATTTTAAAAAATCCGATGATGTATTCACATCTGATACAATCCTGCTGATTGTATCCTCACATTTCTTTTCTTTCTTTTTTTTTTTTTTTTTTTTGGTTCCCATAATAGGGTTCGAAAGGAAAGCTTCAATGTAACAAAGTTCACATTCAAATTATAATTGTATTATTATTATACAAAAGTGTTAGTGTTCTTTTTTACTATGATTACCTTCGTAACTGTATATCAGATTCATACTGTTAATGAAAATATTCAGAAATGTAACTGATGTTTTATTTACATTACAGTAATAAAAACCAGTCTTCGACTTTAATGGACTGAATCAAAAATTCGACACAAGACTACAGTTTAATTCCAAAACTACATAACTAATTTCAAATATTCAGCTTACATCTCTGAGCTATCTCGTCTGAACATACGGGCATCGAAAAACTATTAGACAGTCAACTGTTTGACTGTTTATTAGTCAAATTTCGATACAGATATTTAAGTCTTATGATAAAAACCTTATACCGCAATTCATGCATCCAGCTTTTAAGTATCGTGTTCGCATATATAGGATAGGTAAGATAAACAATATAACTTCCATAATTAAAATTTAATCAGAACTTAATACAATATTCGTTTTTGATGTAATGACCAATTACAAAATGTTTACAACTTTAACTCGTTTTTTAACTCATTTCTCTCACTCGCTCCAGTTTTGAATTTTGTGACCGAAAGAGTGCCAAAATTTTAATTCTGTCAAGGTAGATTATTAAAATCAATAAATCATGCAAATTAAAATACATTTAATGACATTAAAGTCCATGATTTTCACGGGGACAAAACTATATAGGACAATAACATTTCACATATATGAATTAAAATAATACTCTGGGACTACATCATGCTTTAAGCTTACTTCCAAGATATGGACTGATTGTTCATGGCAGCAGCAGCTAAGCGAGCATAACAACATTTTTTTAAATTTTATTTCAGGAATGTCTAAAAATATAAAATTTTAGTTAATTCATATGGTTAAATTTTAGACGATTACAATGTATCGTTTTGTATATTTCGCATGCGAGAAAATAAAAAATTTAATTTTAGTGAAATACTGAATTTTTTTTTAATCCGATGAGTTGCTTCATCATCCTAAATGTCTTCCGTGTGCAATTATTTTAACAAGAAGTCAAATGAGTTTTCTTTGGAGAATCGATCTCTCCGAAATTTAAAATCAAACTCTTATTAATCTAATTAAAATATTTTTGAAAGTTGTTTAAATCTAAGTATATCTTTCTTATAAACAAAAAGTAATTCTCAGCTTAGTAAGTTTTCTATCTGACAAACAGTCATTTCTTTCTGAAAATTGAATGAAGGTTGAACAATTCATTGGATTAAATTACCATTATGCGAATTAGTTACATATAAACCAACGAAGTCATTTTTTTTACTTAAAAAATAATGAAATCAATAAAAGTTTCTAGATGTTTCGAAATTGTCTAGGGGAAGATTTTTTTTTTTTTTCAATAACTGGTAGTCACCCCATTATCACAGAACTACGCCATATAAACGGAAATTATCTAGGACGGGTAAGAGGAGCATTCGGAAATATTTTGAAAAGCAATGAAAGGGGTAACTTTTCAATTTAAAAAAATCATGCAAGTTGGAACTGGAAAATGAATGTTAATGCTAAAGATCTGACCCATCTAAGTTACGTTTTGCTAAATTTTTGGGATCTCAGAGAAATGAAACGAACGATGTGCATGTTTTTGCTTTTAGAAATTTCAGATATTCCGATTTAACAAACCCATATTTACCGCATTTCTAAATTTAATAAATTTTTCTCTTTCTCCGATTAAAATGAAAACGAAAACCCATATTGAACGGATTAATCCCGAATCAACATATTATCATTAAAAAATGCTAGTATAGTTTTAAAGAAAATATTGGATTGCTTCTCAAGTGACAACGGGTACCCATCTTCTCACGAACAAATGAGTAATGAAGAAATGTGTATATATGAGTAATGAGGACGTTGAGTTTCATGAAGACTGAACAGTATTATTCTTTCTTATCGCTCCCCGCTCAACAACGCAGAAAGTGAGATGTACCGACTGCTCGGTTTTGCAGAACATGCGATTTTTGAAAAACAGTTTTAGCAAATTTGACATGAACGTTGGACCACAAAACCGCTTACGCTGAGCAGCTTGAAATCTCCACTCTGACAATTTTTAAACAATGAGCAGAAATTGAAAAAGCATTTGTTAAATATGATGAAAGACTCGAAAATAAGAAAGTCAGCCATTCCTCTTTCTGTTTTTCTGACCTAGTGGAATGATTCGACAAATTTGCGCCCAGAAAATAGCTATTAGAAAAGCTTTGATTAAAGATGATTACCAGACAGTATATGAAATGAAATGACGCCTTGGAGATATCTATGTCTCCTCATCCTCAAACGTACAATTTTAAAAAATGAAAGCAGGAAACTGCAGACATACATGACATAATATTTTCTTATTTTCGTGAAATCGAATAAGAATTTTTTTTTCGGGTGAGGAAATCAAGGAAATTGTCGAATATTAATTAGTACATACTTTTAAATTTCAA
>JAPMOQ010024920.1:889076-918771 GCA_026543055.1 Argiope trifasciata | reverse complement strand
GTTTTAGAAAGTATATAATACTAAAATTAAATTACATATCAAATTTGGTTATAACAATTTTTTAGATGTTTTTCTTTAATATATTTACTTTGTGAGTAGATATATACATATTTCAGAAAAAGTAAATAAATCTAAATTTCGAAAATCTTTTCATTTTAATAATGAACATTTTACTTGATATTAGGATGTAAACAAACTTTTATAAAAAAAATATGAAATAGTCACAATTAATTACACTATCGAGCTGATGTTCAACAAGACAGGTTATCCTGCGTTTGCTCTAGAGAATTTTATATTAATTGCTAATATGAATTAGGTGTAAATACAATAAAAAACGATAACTTTTGTGGCATAAACAGATGTTAATACAATTTTATATTTCTTCACTGATTTTTTCTTCTTTTCTTTCTATATTGTGCTATTGTTAGACATCAAATAGCTATTCAGTGTCATCATTTGATTTGTGTTGCTCTCTTTACATAAAAGTCAGAGATATCTGATATTTCCAAGACTCCGGGTATTCTATTAATTTGTTTTTAAATAAAACATAATTATAGCGTATGCCGCCAATTTGGCACTAAGCGTGCCAAAAACTTACTGCACAAGAAACTAAAGTTAATAATTATCAATCCGAAACGAACTCCTAATAAGATAACCTGTTTCAATAGAGCCCGCCGTAAATGAAGATATTGACAGCAAGAGTTCTCGTGGCAGACGGACAATATTTTTGCTGGCTAATGACAAAACGCATCTGTCATACAACCACCATTTTGCTCCGCATATTGGAAATTTGTATTTATAGTTTTATCATTCTTGATGCTATCATAAATCCATTTATTTCAAAAATGTAGTAAGATGTCATTTCAATTTTACACTGATGTTCTTTCGTGAGATTCAAAGTCACCAGACAGTGACATATCAAATTTTGTCAAATCATTCTTCATTAAGCAAAGAAAGATTGTAATTAACGAGATGAAACAGCATTTATCAGTAAGGAAACATAATTTATCAGGAACTGCAAACAAAAAATTTTCGACGCTTTTATTTCGATTGCCATGAGAAATATTTTATTTTACGTATAATATAAAAAAATTTAATTTTTGCAGTAAAAATTTAAGGAAGCTCTTTTACTCTCCATAATATACAGCATTTTTTGAAGAAACAGGTGTTGATTTATTAAATGATATTTATTCTTCATAATTTTAAGGAAACATGCCTGAAAATCATCAAAATGTGGGAGAAAATATATAAGAGCAATTTTATAGTTTAAATTGGATATTGAAAATAACCCACTATTTTTACTCTCGGATAAAATGGAGGCGGGGTTGAAAAACCAATTTTCCGCTTTTCAATTAAAGGGCATTAACCAGAGACGAAATGTTTAAATAGGATATTAAAAAGACTTATACAATGAGCTGTCTAACACTTAGATAGCACGTACAGAATATTTATATTTATTAAAGCACTAATTTAAAAATTTTAAAAAAATCCCATTACAGCAAAACTTTTGCATGCAATTCCATTTAATTATGTATTCAAAACTTCCAAGTTGATATGCCTATTGTTTCTATGGATAAAGACGATTTAAAATCGAAATATAACGATTTAAATATGAAAATTTGATTACAAAGCAGACAAAAATATCTCCAAATCAAGAAAAAAGGGGGAAAGCAATAAAGAAATTACATACTACTACGTGATACCTGGGAATTAGTATAATATAATGAAGCTTGCAAATAGTATCTTTAAAATGGAATTTACTACAGAAAGACCAGAATGGGGCAATTTAAATAATGTCTAGTTCTTCACAAATATAAATAAGAATATATACAGGATTATGAATTGACATTTTCACCATCAAAGATTTTGAAACAAAAATATTTGTCAGATTTCTAGTAGCTTTGAAAATTTTGATAAAACAGTATTTTAATGAGAGGTATGTTGATTTGTATGGAAATCTGACTCAAGATATATGGACCAGAAAGCTATGATATTGATAAAAATATTTTTATACTGAAGGCCATAATGTATAGTCTTAAAGTGAGTATAATTGTTACAGACAGTTAGGCTTCTAAAGACTAGGAATTTTTCTTAATCTCAATAATTTTATCCTGAAAATAACTGTATTATCCTTAAATATGTCAATGATTTTATTACTTTTGTCAAAGTGCTGCAGAGTATTTTTTATCTCTACCTGTTAATTATTACTAATGTAGGAATTTGATTTAATAAATATAGATTTGGGAGGGGGGAAGAGTTAAGTTTGATGAGCTTGTAGAGAAAATATATATGCAACAAATTCAATATATTTAAAAGATATTAGAAAATGTTAATGTTGTATATAACTTCAGCATATAGCTCCTTAGACCTAATCGCATTTGTACTCATTCTCTGATAAATGAATACAAACGTATATCCCTTTTCAAGAATTATTAATATGATGATTGTTGATTGATGATTATTGATGCTTTTTAGCAAATTGTACCAAAGTAGATACCTTATTTTCTGTTATATATGCAGTTTAAAGTTCTTTTAAACTAAAAACTAATCCTTATAATTTACTATTAAGTAGTATTATAGTTTATAATTTACTTTAAAGAATTTTGAAATATGCTTAAAGTTTTAGATTAGAAACTTATCAAAGGCCACTTCCAGGAATTTAACTATATATTCAGATGAATCCTCAGCTTCTAATACAGAAGATCCATCTTCAGTTACATATGAAATATAGAGGGCCAAATGATCAAGATCACTAAACATAATGCAAAAAGAATAATAGAGGAGATATTTGTTACTTTTAATATGATTGTTGGTGAAGTTCATTATTTGTCAAAAATAATAAACAAATGTAAATATTTGAAATTCTCTTAAAACAGCTTCTACAAACATTTGTGATAATAAAACAGCCATAACTTTTTCTAAGAATATCACAAACTATGAAACATAACATATGATGCCCATTATTTTTAAACAGAAGATTTAACCTAAAGAAATTTGCTATCATTAAGTGCATACCCACAAAATGGAAAATAACATATCTGTTGTAAAAGGCATAATTGAAATCAAATTTAATGAAATTTACTATTTTCAAAATTCTGAAAACAGGAGCTATTCAAAATAGATCTGCAAAATTGCCAAACGAAAAGATTCACTGCCAAAAACAGTACACTGTATTATTTTTATATAATCCCTTTACAACCCTTTTGTACAAAACTTTTTTCTGGTGTGTTAACAAAAGGAAGATTTATTTTTATATTTTATCTGAGTTTTTCCTCTATTCTATAGTATTATTTTTATATAATCCCTTTACAACCCTTTAATACAAAACTTTTTTTCTGGTGTGTTAACAAAAGGAAGATTTATTTTTATATTTTATCTGAGTTTTTCCTCCATTCTATAGCCCTGAAGGCATCATCCAATTATTTCAGACTGAAGAAGATCTGAAGTGTTGAGGATCCTGATTTTATATTTAAAAGTCATAACCACTAAATTCATCACCAATAAAGCAACTGATAAAATTCCAATAGTAGCCCTTTGGCTAGATTGTTGATGTAATTACAAGTGTTTTATGTTGCTGATTTGAAGATCTATGACATAAATTTTGAGGTAATTGAAACGTGACAATATTGAAAAATAATTAAAGAATAAAATTTCTTTTTAAATTAATTTTTTATTTATGAATTATATTTTCTCAAAGAATTTTGAATAATTTATGAATTTTCTTCTTACAAGAAATGAGTGGATTTTAATAATTTCTTAATACAATAATAATTAAAAAAAATTATGCTCTACACTTTCCAGATCCTTTTGTTTTATTTTTGAATTTATCGCTTCAATTTCAATCTTCATCTGCAGAGCAGATTTTTTTTTATTCCTCAAATAATGAATGAACAACTATGTGAAACATTTTTTTAAATTAACCAGATAAGTTGAGAGTGTTTATCAGAGGCATATATGTTTTGGCTCCTTTCTTTTCATTTTGCTGCAGTACCTACTCTAATTGTTTGAAATTCTTTACTTTTAACATATTAATGCAGCTACTACCTCATGGCTGCTAATCTGTTACAGCATGAATTTTTAAGATTTTAAAAATTTGTAAGATGATTTTAGAAGTGACATGCATTTTAAATACAGTATAATTATCAAACTGTTTATCCTACAAATGCTAGACTGTCTTTCAGCAAGTTGAAAGTCAGACAATTTTTTTCTACATTATGAAATTTTCACAGTGTAAAATATAATGTGTTTATATTTTAAATTACAAATTTGAACTATAGCATGCAGCATATAATAACAGCTTGTTTTATTTAAAAAATACTTTAACTTATTTTCAAGCACTGCTTCTAAATAATAACTTTAAAAAGTAGCTGTCAAGAGAGCTAAATTCGCCTTCAGAAATTAGAAAAACATTCCCAAAAATAATTCAAAACTACTTTTTGTTGAAAGTGAAATCTCTGAAAATGTTTAAGTTATCAACTTTTAATGAAACAATACATTTCAGCATTTAAAACAGCAACCATCGTGATCTGCCAACTTACTGTCTTTCCAAAATATTTCAATTTGCAGAATTCAGTTAGATCCAGTTTCACAAAGAGTATTAGCTTTAAGATCCTCCTTTCCTCCTTAAAAAAAGGCTAATTTAATGAAAGATCATCATTCAAGCAAAATCTTCTACATTATATTCATTATCTACCAGCAACAAAAACTTCTCCCAAAAATAAGATAAGTCTTCAATTTTCACTTCCAGTTTTGATTTTCTTCTCTAAGCCAAAAAATGTAGACATCCTAAGTAAATTAACAGCAGCAACATCCTATGTGAATTATTTAACTTTCTGGTCTATCTTAAATGGGACCAGATTTTACTGAAGGTCTCTTCCTGAATAAATGAGGATAATCCTGACATCTTTTCTCAAGATATATCAGTCAGCCAAAGAGTAAGAGACTAGATTCTGCTCTTAATCATATTAAAGGAAGAACTTATGCAAGAAAATTCATAATACTTTTAAGAACCATCCCTTTTAGTTCCTAAATTATTCAACTTTGATTATTTCAAAGTGTCAATTTTTTTTATTTTTAATGGCAAATTTTAATTATTGGCTATATTCATAATTTAACTACTTTTTACAGAATATTGCAATATTCAAATCCATCACTTGATCCATTGAATCACATAATTCAAATCCATTTAAAGATTGCTATAAACCTTCAACACACACACACAATTATAAATAGGGATAAGGGGGGGGGGACTAATCGGGAAATTAATGAAGGATGATGATGTATTGTATTCTTATGATGCATGTATTCTTATTATAAGAAGCAAAATGAATGATAAAAATGATGCGGAACCTTTGCACAAATAATCAAATAGTTGGCGCTTGCATGCAGATGTTTGTAGTACTATAATAATTGTTAAGTTTTAAATTTTCATTACTTAACTACAAAAAAAATGTCATAATTCTGTTTTAATCATTTTAAAAATGATTTTTAATTTATATGTTTTTACATTACTTGTGAAAGACTGAGAAAATATGTCAATAACATAAACGCTCTGATTTCTAAAGGAAACTAATATTTTGACATCTTTTTAAGAAATTGAAATCATTGAGAATAAATTAGTGATTTAACAGTTACATGATTCTATATTATTACAAAGAGTCTGCAAAATAATATCAATGCTATTATTATTTTGAATATATACATTTCTATCTTCAAATGGATAATTAAATGAAGTTAATACAATTTACTGTCAGTTAAGCACATGATTTTTATTAAAATAGCATTAGAAATTAATACTGACTTTAATAATTTTTTCTGGAAAATCAAATAAGTCTTGAAAACTTTAATATAAATTCCAAGTAAGGTGGGATTTTCTACTCTTTTCCTCAGATAAATAAGAAGGAAATATTTTTCACACAAATATATGATACTTTTATGTAATTAAAATAGGTACTTTTGATATGAATGAAAAATTAAGAACAGAACCCCAATAATTCGAATAGTTTAAATATATAAACCAGATTATCATCATTGTTATATAAATAGTGGATTTATAAAATTTAGCTGCACTAAATGACAAACAACCTCTTCTACGTAATTTCACTTTCGTGATTTTCGGCTATAAAAAAATAATATATGGGGGTAAACACTAATTCCTCAAGAGGGAAAAAAATCTACAAACCTCCAATGAAGTATAAAAAGGGTTGTTTTCCAGTTCGTCAAAAGTTTGGGCCATTGCGTATTCTTCGACAAAAAAAGGACACTACAGCGAGAAATTGTGCTATACAACTAGGTAATAATCTTTTCAAATCCTAATCACAACCATGAGCAAAATTCAAAAACACTTAAAAGTGAAATGACATAAGTAGCACGTAAATGCCAAACAGAATAGAAAACAGGAAAATGGAAAGACGATTGCCATTCTTAACATGCTTAATTTTTGTAGTTTTTATTTCGCCTGAAAAATAAATGCTTTATCCTCACATATTTTTGAAATTATATTTTAAAAAATGCATTTTAGCAATATTACTTCAGCTATCAATATTCATGATTCATTCAATCATTCCTCTACTTAGGTATGTGTGTTTATTCTGTTAGTAATCTTCACAAGGAATTGTTGAAGCAATTTTTTAAACCCATGTTTATATTACTTGGTAGAGTCTTGAAGTTCCTTTAATTATTTTTTTAATTAAATGATCATGAGTTTACATTTCTGTACAAATGAATTGCTTTATTCTATTTGAAAAATAAATATATCCTGGACTGCACATAAAATTATGTAAAATTCAGGAGACTGGAAACAACATTTATTTAAAATGATTAATTTGAAAAAAGGTTTATCTGAAAAGGGATTTATCTGATGTTTAATTCTGATGTTACAGTGTTGTTAGTAATTATATTAATTATTATATTTTTAGAATCGACTAACTTGGTTTTTCAAACAACCAATCATCCATGTTCCACGTGCTGGGTAAATCTTTTTTTTACGTAGCTGAGGAAACTCGACAGCAATCACTGTATGGATGACGTCATGATGCCAACAATTTCCACCAGCTGGATTCATCCCTACCAAAACGTAAAATGACGTCAACGCGGGTATTATTTAAGCTGTGGATCGTCGCCAAAAAGTTATCGCCAAGTAGTAAACAACGCGAGCGATAGATCATCGACGAAGGATCATTAGCTTTAACTTTGCGATAATGGTCCGCGGATATTAAGTGCCCATCAGTTTTGTGCATGCTCTGTTTGAAAAAATTTCCTAATTTTCTCCTCCTAGGTATCTTGTGGTTGTGTTCTCCCGTCGTAGTATAAAACTCCCATTAGAAATGTTATTAAAAATATTAATAAATCTCACTAATGATAATTAGTTTAACAAAACTCTATTTCATTTTTATGCATTCTTGTATTTGAAAAAAAAAAAAAAAACATCTAAATATGCGACATAAAAAAATAGGAATAGAAATTTCCAGTATGAGTGGGTGCAAAGCAATTATTAACAATCATAAATTTTTTACCAAAAGACTTGAACAATTTCCGTTCCATAAAGGTATAGTATGGAAATTCAGTGAATCTCCAGAAATAAATCTGATATAATTTTTAGGAGTTATTTTGAGGATTATTGATATCTTTTGTGAATTTTTTTAATTTAAACTATCTGTAATTTTCTTAATCAAAGGATAGTAAATATCCTCTTATAGAGAAAAAAAAAAAATGGGAATTATCCCGTTTTGACACATTACAGACTGTTTGAAAGCAATTTCGTATAAGGCTGATATTTCAAAGACATATTGTATACTGGCAAAGAGAATATCTTTAAAAAGAAACAAACATGTCTTTATATATAACATATATATAGATAACAGTTTACATGATTTTGTTATTGATTTCTATAAATTAAAAATAAAAATCGTCTCGTAGAATTAAAGTAGCTCTTTCGAAATAAAAACTGAAACTAGAAAAGAATGCAATAATGACATATTCAGCGAAGTAGTTCTAGAAAACTGAATATATTATTCCACACAATAGACCGGTTAATCTAGCTGCACAGGATGAATTATTTATTTTGTCCAATTAATTCCAGAAAATTCCCATTTTTACTTTTTATTGAAAATAATATGTTCTCTTAAAACTATCTTTTTAAGAACTCCAATTTTAACTGATAGATCAATTAGTTGCAATAACAGAGAAATGTTGCAGCAAAATTTTGAAAATTTCCCCGCTATTTCAGAAAAGAGTGAGAATCTAATGTTTATGAAATTTTGACTTATCTGTCAGAAATCATTTTGGTTCATGATTAGCATATTTTTTTAATTTAATATTATACAGAATGAAAATATTCTTTACGAATTTTATTAGAAACCCGTATAGTTTCAATTTATTATATATTATTATTTCCTTTAATATATTATATCTTATTATTTATTTAATTATTATTATAATATTTTAAAGATATATTATTTCTTGAAACATTATGAAATAAAATGTTTGGGAAGTGTTGTGGAAATGAAACTCTCAGGATTCCATGTATTCAAAATTAGTTCGTATAATACAAAATGTTTATATAAAAATTATAATTGTGTGAAGACTAATCCCAAAATTTTATGCAAACTCAAAAATTCATTTCAAAAAAGACTGCATATGCCAATTAAAAAGGATTTTGTCCAAATTTAATATCCTGCTCAGAACTAGAAATTCCTAATGATCATCATAAAACTGTGACGAGAACGATTCAATTTCCAATAGATAGCAATTAAAAATTTCATGCGTCTAATTTTTGTAAATAAAATTCGAAGTGTAATTTTAATATTGAACCCATAAACCGCCCAACTTGATTTAAAGTAGTGAATTAATTTTTTTTGAAATTATATTAAAAATAACAAAATTAAGATTAATTGAAGTAAAACACACACACACACACATATATATGTGTGTGTGTGTGTGTGTGATGATATCTTTAAATCTGAATTAAATCCTAATTAATTTCCTAATTTTTATCTTAATTCAACCCATATTAATTTCATTCTAAAATGGTTTTATTTCCCGGTCCAATTCCTTTTTATTTAAATAATTTAAGTGATGAATCAGCAATTCCACTTTCCAAATAAAGGGATAAAAATCTGTCATGCTTAGCAAATTCTTTTAAAAGATACCTGTATTTCGCTTTCCTAAGTCTACAAATGTCAAAGAAATCCTTATCAGAATCTCATAGTATAAAATCACTAAGGATTGCTTTCGCTCTTGCTCTTCTCTTATGTTATGAGCTGACGCTTCTAGTCGCTTCTTTCTTGTGCAACATGCATGCCTCTCGAGATGGAATAAATCGGAAATTTTAAAATTTCAAAAAGAATGTGTTTGTCTTCTCTCTTCGGTCACGAAAGTGTTATAAAAATATGTCATTACACATATAAGTTATTAAAAAGTATATTTCACTGCATAAAAAGATATTTTAAACTTTAGTATAGCATTTCTTAGCGAATAAAAATAAATAAATAATAAATATGTTGCTTCCCCTAGTTAATATTAATATTTGTAATTGAATATTTATTACATTTATTTTCTTCACCTAATAACCACATTCTTTAAATATTTTTAATCACTTATGGGGAAAAAATCAGCTTTAGGAGTTTTGTTTTTGAAAATCATCTGGTAATTTTTCGAAAAGCCATGAGGATTAAAAGTAGCTTACTGCAACTCAAAGGATCTTTGAAAAGTATGACACAAATAATGAAATTTATTTTTATAATAAAATTATACAGATTACGCTTTTTTTTTTTTTTTTTGTATGTAATAGCTTCGATGTATCTTATTTTAGCTGCATGATAACAGAAAGAATCATATTTACAAATAATGCTTAAACAGTTTGTATGAAAGGTCACAAATTTTACAATTTAGCTGAAATGATATCTTTATTTTGCAAACAGACACTATGTGGCATTTTAAATTATGCAATCCTGTCTTTACTGATAACTCATTCATGTAATTTTTAAAAAAATCTTTTTTACAAGAATAGATAATTTTTGAGTTTTCAAACTGAATTTATTATTGTTTTTTACCCCCCCCCCCTGCGCCACCCTAGTAACACAACTGATCCGACAATGTTTTGATGGTCTTAAAATAGTAATTGAGGAATACAATAAAACAAAATGATAAAACAAAGCTTAAGTCAATCTTCCAAATGAAAACAATTTTTCTTATATTTCATTATCCGTGAATAAAATTTGCAAGTACTAGGTAATATAAAGATTATTAAAAACTTATGGGGCTAGTTAGTTATCAATGATTTTTAAAATTGTATGTTTCAATAGATGTTTTAATTTTAATCAAGGGAAGACAATAAAGATTTTAGACGATAATTTGTTTTGTACATCTTAGTATAAACAAAAAGTCATTATGGCTATGTATGTAAATATGTTCCACATCTTCTACTTCCTTTTGAAAAATTCTATCTGAACTCAACAACATTTTGCTCACCTATTATTTACTAGACGCCTTTGGCGACCAGCTGGTTCGCCATGAGTAATGCGTTCTAAAATTTTCAATTAAATCACATATTCATTAGCCTTGAAGTAATTCCGGGCATTGATTGGAATGAAATTAATATTTTCATTAAGATGATGGTTGGTAAAGTTCTAAAAGAACACGTTTTCCTAATAATATTCTTTAATTTTATAAATCAGTCAGTCTTAATTATCGGTTAAGCTTCCAAAATATTAAAAATAATTTTTTTCGGTGATGTTGCCAAACTATTAAATGTGTTTGTTTAAAGAAAGCAAAAAAGGGAAATAACTTATTGAATTAATGATACAAATATTGCAAACGATTATATAAATATGCCATTAAGTCGGGATTTCAATCCATATCCTGTCTAAATTCAATCAGGTTTACCGTAAATAAAGAAGATTTATTGAATTAATGATATAGATATTGCAAACGATTATAAAATCCTTTGACTTGCATTTTTTAAAGAAAATATCACATTTAATATTTATTTTATTTTATCCAGCCACATGCTAAAAATTGCATTTCTTTATTTTATTTCTTTTTTTCTTTTTTTTTGTTATTTTGCGATGATAGTTTTTTTTTATTTGAACTTCCGTGATTGTTTTCTTTTATTTTATCCAGTCACGTGCTGAAAAACATGGTTAAAATATTTCTTTAAAAATTCGTTAAAAATAGAAGCTTAAGTTATACATTAAAACACTGATACCATTAGAAAGCCAATTTTATAATCTTTAAATTGATGTAAAAATCATGTTTGCGCGATAATATTTTAGGAAGTTATAGCGGAAAAACGTCAAAATTTCGATTAAATTTTAATTAATTCAAATTCTAATTTAAAATTCGAAAAAAGGGCTCCAAGGTGCACATTCCCGACCTCCAAGGTATACATGTACCAAATTTGGTAGCTGTAGGTCCAACGGTCTGGCCTGTGGTGCGCCAACACACACACACACACACATTGAGCTTTATTATAAGTATAAAAGACAGCAGAAAGAACACTGTCAAAAAAGTGACTAAAAATTTCAATTAATTAGACACTAATCAAAATTTTACCAATTTCTACGATAACTTTAAAGGAACTTTTTCGAGGAAATATATTTTTAAACTGTCTTAAAATTTTAAATGTTGCCTTTTTAAAAACACTAATTTCATTTATCTGCAATTTTTTTCCATATCCAATAATTTTTTTAAAAAAAATTAATACAGATGATTTTTAGACAAGGAAAAATATACGGCCACGCCATTGACTTACTCTACCAATAGTTTTTTTTTTTTTTTCATTTCTTTTTTCTGTAATATATATTATTTGACATGTTTTTTTAAATGACATTAAAGCAACGGTTTAATGTTGCCTACAAACATAAGTCAAACCCCCACACTCAGCCACAAATTGTAAAGCTTTTTGCGATAGAATAAAATAGCTATTCAATGGCAGCAGCGATTTCAGACTATAAGAATTAATCAACATTTTGCTTCTTGTCCATAGAAATTTAGGAAAAATTAGACCAGAAAAATAATATTTTTACACCATCTAAAAATTATTTTATCAGTAATATTAATTTAATTTATGTACAATTTTTTTCAATTGTTTAAGAAATTTAGCGCTGACTGTTCTTAAATAATAATAAAAAATATATATAGGCACCCTATTTCTTTACAACGCAACGTTAAAACTTTGAAATATTCTACCATCATTTCTTTTATTCCTTTTTTATACTAGTTATTTATTGACAATTTTTATATTTTATTTATTGACAATTTTTATACTTTATTTATTGACAATTTTTATGTTTTATTTATTAACAATTTTTATATTTTATTTATTGACAATTTTTATATTTTATTTATTGACAATTTTTATATTTTATTTATTGAAAATGTTTATATTTTATTTATTAACATTTTTTATATTTTATTCATTGAGAATGTGTTTGTTTTAAAGTAGTGCTTTAACAATAACTATAAAAAAAAAGCTTACCGCTTAAGTTCAGATGAAAACAAGAAAGGTTAATCTTTTGTGAGCAAAAGAAATGTTTTATATTTTAGATGAACAAGAATGTATACCAAAGGCCTTACTAACGCACATGAGAGAAAATTGAAAAGAAAATTTTAGAAGCAAATGATTGACAGTATGTATCAAGAAACCTACCGATTTAGTTAATTCGGCTTTTTAATAATGAAAAAGTAACTCTTTAATTAGTTGTTTCTCAAAATGCTCTTTAAATTTTTCTTATACTTCAGCATTTGGGAATAAAATTTGCAGTACTAATATAATAAATATTACTAACTTTACATGGAAATCAGTTACTGGCAGTTTTGAAAGTAACTTGTTTTGATTGACATTCTAATTTTGATTTGAAAAAACATTGCAGATGATAAAATGTTTTTGTATACAAAATTTTTTATTCAAAAATAAATTTTACATAACAAATGTTACGAATTAAAAGGTTTTAATCGCATTCAAAACTGTATGTCAGTTAATATTCAATAAAAATGCTTAGAATTATTAACGTCAGAGCAACATTTCTTCCCCGGATAATTTCAGCAGTTTTTCCTTTGGAAAATTTTGAATCGAATCACGATGGGCCGCTCTGGTAAGGTCTTGACTTGCAAACTGTTGGGTTTCAGGCTCAAAACCAGATTCTATCGAAGAACCGCCTTGTAAGTTGTCTGTTGCATATTGAATTAGTCAGGACAAACGTTCTTCCGCTGGTGTCCTGTCCGTCCTGGTGGGTACAGAAATGGTGCGGGGCTGGATGTCCCCCTACCTATGACGGTACGTGCCTTGTAAGGGAAGGATTGTACCTTGACTGGTGATAGTTCTTAAGACCCAATCTTTCCACAAATTGCTAGAAAATCTAATAATATATTTTTTGAGGTTGCTTATTGTATGAACTGATGCACAGACGGATAAAATTTGAAGAAACCTTGCTGTAGAACCTATATTCAGTATTTTACACTTTTTCAACCGTTTTCTTTTGTATAATGTATAACTATAACTGAAATTTAAATAAAAGTGAAACAAATCCAGGTGTGTATGACTTAATAAAGGATTAAAAAAAAACGCAACCAATTAAGAGAAAATATGATTACTATTGTTACTAAGTAAGTACCTACAACACAAAACGAAAGATTTTGATCACATGTGTTATAAATGATCATAGGCTGCACGGGCCGCGGTGACCTGGTGGTAAGGTCTCGGCTTCGGAACCGGAGGGTTTCAGGCTCGAGACTCGATTCCACCGAAGAACTGTCATGTGAGGGAGTCTCTTGCACGTTAAATTTGTCAGGCCAAACGTCCTCCTGCTGGTGTAGTGCGGTGTGGAGAGGAGACTTAAAGCTCAGGTGTCGTCCTCGTCCTCCGACCGTGATTCAAAATTACGAGGTTCACCCCAAAATACCCCTAATGTTGCTTTACAACGGGACGTTAATACAACTAAACTAAGCTTGAGTCAAATCAAAAGCTCTTTTCACCAGCTTTCCTGGCAAAATGGCATTATTACAGAAATATGAATCGACCGCAAATTTAGAACCTTCATTTAATAAACACCAGAGAAATACGAAACGCGGTTTGACGAACTATTTAGGCAAAAGTGCACCATCAGCAAAATCGTGAATTCTGCCGTGGAAAATATTTCAGATAAAATGAGAAAACTTAAATTGTTCTGTATAATATAAAGTAAAATATGTAATCTACACACCATATTAATTTTTAAGAGATTTGGTAACAAATGGGTTTTTTTTCAACAAAATTTTTTTTATACGTAGAATAACATTCGTGTCATAATTTGATTTTTATTATAATTTAATTCAAATATGTAATATAATCAATTTACATTTCTATCATTATTCATTGCTAATATTTTAATTATTACAATTATTTATTCATGAAACATTCCTCGTATCCTGTATCTCAAACTAGCAACGCGAAAAAGCAACTAACGTGAAAGGTTATGACGTGAGAACAAATCAAACCTTCATATTACAACAGGTACAAAATTTATAGCACGAGGCCAGGAGAAATTTTTATAAATATCTGGAAAAATGCTATTATCCATGCAACAAAAATTGAAAAAGAATTCTCAACTAGAGATGGCCTGATGGAAGGCATTTGAGAGCAAAATAGATTAAGCGTTAATACTTCTGATTCCAATTTTGATGATTTTCGGGAGAGTAAAATTTCTTAATTAATAATTTACGTTTAAAGGTACAGATATACTGATGTTAAGTGTAATGGGATGTATAGAATACTACCAGCATGCATCTCAATGTTCGATTTTTTTTAGTTCGTTTATGTATTATTTTTTATATTCGTATGCTAACTTAAGATTTTAATTTGTATTTTAATTTAAAATATAGTACACTATATTTAACAGTTGAAAACAATAATAGAAATATCGTTGATACGATTGTCGAAAGTGTGTCTGTAAATGATGCTAAGAATAATATTTAAAATAGAAAGTCGTTTGTTATTACCTTATGATAAATATAAAATATTTAATAAATGTACCATATTTATTTCAAAAACTTTTCTACATATGTGCGTTCAGAGAGTGATAAGAAGAAAAAAAAAGTTTGCTGTATGTATAATTTAAATTTTGTATTGCAGTTTTATATTTATTTTAATTTAATTCAATAATAATTCAATGCAGATATTGTAATTTTGTATTACTTTTCCGTTTAATTTTGGTTGATTTTATAAGTTTGACTTAATATTATTTTATTGTAAAACACAATAAATTTTAGATTTAACTGACAAATTGGAACGAAATGCAAGGCATTAACGATATAATGTAAATAATGAAAGGTACTTATGTAAAATAGAAACAGGATATGATGATTGCAGTTGTTCTTTACAATATAAATACGGCATAGTTATTTTTAATACCGTATTAATATTAATAGTTATAAAAAAAACTCCTAGAAACTGCGTAATAAAAGCGAGAAAGAAATTTCAAAATGTAATGTAAAGAAATGTATAGTTTAAAATTAATTATGTTTCAGCTAAAAATATATTAAAATTTCATCCAATTATGCGATATAATATATAGTTTAACTTCCTCAATTACTAAAACGTTACATATATCCTTTCTGTCAAGCATATTTATGAAAGAATTGGTGGAAATAATGAAATGATATATAAATATGTATTTATATATAAAACGCACAGAATTTTCAGCCACCTATAGTTTTTTAATGTGTTAAATTTCTATTTAAATCAGTATTTATCTTTAATTAATAATGCATAGGTTTTTTGCTTAACAGTAATGTGAAGAAAAAAATATATATATTTGAATGCTTTTTTTTTTCAGCGCAGTGTCACAACAATGATCTGGCGCTCCCAAAAAAAAAAAAAAAAAAAAAAAAAATCTTCCTGCAGTTGGCGAAGTCTAGGAAGTTTAGGAAGTAACTTTTGTCAGGAAGAAACACGAATACATCCTTCAGGGAAACGACGGAGTTGTGGCCTTATCTCCAAATTAAAGCGCGCGTTGTCCGCGCTTGAACTGTTATTGCAGATGGAACAATGCAAATGTTAAGTGATAGAATTAAACTTCACATTCTACGATAGCGTTATCGCTACTATAGTTTATTGTTTTTAAAGAGCTTCGGATACAGAAAAGTGAAACCACTTAGCGTAGTGTGAGAGAATTATTTCTATTTTCATTTTTAGTCTATATAAATCAAAAGGACTGCTGCCGTTGCTTGGGGAGATGCTGCGAGGTTAGTTGAAAAGAAAATTTCTGACGGAGTATTTTCTGTTAAGTCCTAAATTTTAAATATATTGATTGACAGAAACAATCACGTTAAACTTTATTGAGAAGCATTACTGCTACAAATTTTATTTCTGTTAAAATATTATTTGTATCAGTCATAAAATGTCTGAAAAGGAATCGTCCGCTAAGTATCCGTTATCAGATTATGGTGGTGAGTGCTACTAAATTGATTACTGAAATAACCTTTTTTGAAAAAAGGAGTATTAGTGATCAACTGCAAACTTAACTGCTCACGTTTAAAATATCATGGATTATAGACATAGAAAAGCTATCAAAAAATATATCAATCAAAAATCGATCGATTTGCTCGATATTAAAGATGATTTAAGTAAGTCAAAAATATTCACTGCCCATATGCTTAGAGATATTTATGATGGAGAAGCATCTTTTTTTGAAGAATTACCAACTCGTGGTCCTGATGCTTTCTTTCGTTTCATTAATTTGTTAAACGGTCGGAAAAATTATGCTTCCATAGCTGCAGATTTGATTCATTTATCAAATGCAACCTACCAGTTATCAGATAAGCATGGATATTTTTATTTTTTATTAAATTATGACTTTAAAGAAATTCCAACTGCTGTAGAATCAAAAGTATTGGAACGTGGATTTAAATTGGAATTTCAAGCTCTTGATGTAGCTTTATCAATTGTTGGTTTTGAAAGTCACGAATATAAAGAAAATCTATCAGCTGAGAGGTTTTACTCAGAACTTGAAAAATTTTCTAAAATGAATTTTAGTGATGTAAATTCGTGCATTGTTATTATCCTAGGTTTTGGGGTCAAAAATAAGGATTCCATTAAAAATAAGGTTTCTACTGTTATATATGGTAGTGACGGTGCACCTATTATGCTTCATGATATTTTGAATTTATTTAGTGACAAGAATTGCCCTTCCTTGAAATATAAGCCAAAAATATTTCTTTTACCATCATTTGATATGTCTCAAAATTATCCTGTAGAAAATGCTGAATTAGATAATGTAAATGATACTTTTCTTTGGCATTTCCCTCCTTTGAAGAATTATGAACTTGTGAAAGATGAATATTTTGGTGAAATTCTCTCAGAAAATCTTAAAACAAATTATCTTCAGTCTGATTTTGAAACAGTTTTTAAATCTTCTTATGAAATGTTTATATCCCAATTACAGATTTCACAGGAAAATAGCATTCCAAAATGTGAAAGATTAGGGAACTGTAGAGAAAAAATTTTATTTAGTCAGGAGTCTTGACATCTCAAGTATGTCCATAGTTTTCTTCATAAATTATATCTGAAGAGTTTCTTCATAAGTTATACCTGAATTCAAAGATTGATTAAGAATTCTACATTGTAATGAAATAAATTCTAGGAAGTGATGTATAGGTTAACAATCTTGAAATAATCCAAATTAGAAGAATAAGAAAATAATTTGTTTACACTAGAAAAAAAGGGAAAATTTATATTTATGTGTGGACTATAAAAAAAAAATCTAGATATTCAGAATGCACTCCACATTTGTCTAATATAGGTGCATAAGTATTTGAAATGAAGCTGTTAAACGAAGGAATTCAAATTAGAAGTACAAGAAAACATTTTCTAAAGAAAAAAATCTATAGTACATTGATGGAAAAACTGCATAAACTGCAAAGAAATATTTGTGTTCAGAATGCACACTAAACTATCTTATGTATGTGTATGAAGTCTAAAATGAAATATTACATGCATTTCAGGAAATGGTGGAGAGATTAAAAATCTTGAAGGAATTCAAATTAGAAACATGAAAAGACAAATTTTATTTTTGAAAGAAAAGCTCAATATTTATATATAGATAGTAAAAGATCTATATGCTCAGAATACATTCTGAATTTGTCTTATGTATGTGCACAGAACTCTGAACTGAAATTATTGCATGCAAAAACAAGTAAGTTTTTTCTCATTCATTTTGAAAAGATATCCTTTATATAATGGCTATTTTTTATATTCTGTTATCTTCTGTTATGTGATGAAAAAATAAATATAATAAAAATATAAGAATTCATTTGTTTAAGTTAACATTAGCTGTATATTCTGAAAAAATATGTATGCTGCAAAAGAATAAATTTTTCTAATTAATTTAATGTATTTTTTTGTAGTATTTAAAATGTCTGCATAGCATATATTGGTAGAATCCTATACTGGCATTTTTATTCGAATTATTATTTTTTTTTTGTCTTGTAGCCCATATCATTCCATTTAAGTGTTAATACCAAGAAGAAGAAAAAAAAGGCTATTTTTTCTGGAATAATTTTAGATTTTAAATTGTTTCAAATGAAATTGATATATTTTAAAGGCCGTTATTAATTTTATTAACTACTTTTGTTGAGTAAAATTTTATTTATTGTCAAATTGAATTCCAAATCACTTCATTATGCCTTGTCATATATCCCTGAAATGCTTTTAATATATCTTAACACTAACTTAATGTTTGAAGAGAATTTTATTTAAATACTATTGGATATTCTATGTAATAAAAAAAAACTAGTTATTTACCACTATAGTATTTTGGAATAAAATGATATTTTTATTCAGCCTGTGTACCCGTAGAAAAAACTTTGTGTTAAGTAGTGTTCATGTTGTCAGATTCAATATTCCTTCAATAGGAGTTTGAAAACGTTTATTTTGTAATTGAGTGTAGGAGAAATTTAGTGCTCCTTACTAAAATATTTCTCAATTTCAATAGAAACATTTTATTTTGTTGGTTTCATTTGATCATATTTCTTTTGTTAGTTTCCATTCAGTCAATTTTAATTGCTAGTTTTCTATTAATTTGATTTAATTCACTAGAGATAATGTGAATGATGTCTATTAAAGAAAGGGCAACTCATTTCAATATATATATATATATATATATATATAGTAGAAAATAAACTAATTGCTTACTTGTTAGATAATATGCTTGTAATATTTTTACCATTTTGTTTTATTTTTTAAAATTTGGAGTATTTTGAGAAATTTGCTGATTTATACTGTTTTGAAAGGAAAAAAAAAAAAGAGAGAGACTGAAATATATAATGTAATTTATCATTCTAAGCATCTAAATGCAAAATAATTTTTCATTGTTAAATTATTATTAATATATTCAGTGTGATAGCATGTACTGGTCTGATTAAAAACAGGCAAAATAAGCAACTACCTAAGGGGATTCAATTCTGGGGGATTTAAATATATATATTTTTTATTCCTTTAGAGAAATTTAATTTCTTACTTCTATTTCATTTAAAAATTCACGTACTCAAGTTTATTCAGATAAATTATAACATCATTTAAATTTTGTAATTTTATTTTAGTAATATTCCAAACCAATTGCCTTTTGTAATTTTTTAAAAATATAATTTTGAAAGGATACGTAGTGATATAATTTTTAAAATATCGGATAATTAATTAATATTTGGATTGTATTTAAAATATTTTATCTTTTTTTAAACTATTCTATTTTGAATTACCTTTAAATTTAAATTTTGAATTTTTTGCTGGTTTGTTACTTCTTTTCTTGAAATTGACCCCAAAATAAATGCTTTGCTATTTTTACTATCTAAAGTTGTTTATATGTAGATTAAAATTAAAATCAATAAAAAAAACTCTGTGATTTGAAAAGTGAGTTTGGGGTTGGGATTAAGATTTCTATGACCAAGCTATGGCAAATGTGCCTCAGGGAACTGTGTAAGAAAGCAGATAGAAAGAAAGAGCAACTCAGAGAAAATATTCCAAGCTTACCTAGTTTTAGAAATGAATTTGTTGACTAAGTATTTTGATTCCATGAAAAAACAGTAGTTTGTACCATATAGAAGTTAATATTATTATGAAAAGGGCATTTGAGGGATTCAAATATTATTTTTAAAATTTAATTAATTAGAAGTTATTTTAATTTCACCTTCTTCCTAAACTTCTTATTACAGCTAAACCCTTGTTGTCATATGATTCTGTGAAATTAGAGCAATTTAGTAAGTATAATTAAACAATTTTAAGGATTTCATTAATGACTGGTCATGAATTGAAACAATTATTCAATATGCAAATATCTAAAAATAATTAATAAAATAATTAGGAAAATTCAAATGCATTAGAATAAAAAGGATGAAAAATAACAGTCAAGACACATTTCTATGAAATATTTGTATGATATAATGTTATATGAAAATTTAGCAAACTTATTTTAATGTGAGGAAGAATAATATTTACTAATGTAACTGTTTGATAATAGTGATTTGTGTATTCATTATTAACAGTGTTTGTGATGTGATTCTGTTTCAGTTTTTCTGGAGAGGGGAAACATGCTTTAGTTTAGAATTATGCATTATTTGATTTGTTTGTTTTACCTAGAATTTATTAATTTTTATAACCTTATTAAAACATTATTTCATTTCATTTTTTAAATTCTCATTTTTCTTAATAATAGTCTGAGGTATGAAACTTTTACACTTAAATATTTGAAAATTGGAAGACAACATTATTTGCATAATTATGTGCTTTGTGTATATGTAATTTCTTAAAAAGTAGTTAAAAATTTAATTAATTTTTTTTAATTCATAAGGTTAACATGGGTTATAATATGGTATTGTGAAAGAAAATGTTAATTTGAGGACAGTGGTATTTGTGAAACATTTTGATTTTAGTAAGAATAGTATGTAGGGATATTATCACTTACAGAAATATATATATTGTGGTTAAATCTGAGTTAATCCTTACAGTAAATATCTTTTGAGAAAATAAACTTTATTGTAAATTAACACAAATATATTTTCTCTTATGCAATATAAGATAATTAGATCCTTGAGAGACATGAGAAGGTAAGATATTGGTGTTTGTGTTTTTCTCTCTTTGTGAATAAACAATAAAGCCTTTATCAATACTCTAGGTTAAAAGATAAGCAGTTATAAGTTTTATTTTTAATCAATAAAAATCTTTTTTCATGTTCTAATGGTAATTTAAGCACCAAATTAAAACTTTAATCAAATAAAATATTTATTTTTAGAATTAATTTTGTAAATCTGGTTGCACTACATTTTAAAGATATCTTTTAAACAAGCAGCTTCAATAACTTCTTAATAATAATACCAAATACTTATTTGTGGAGATTTTCTGAACAATTATTAAAAATATATGAATTTAATTTGTCAGTTTTCATAAAAGATGAATGCTTTTTAATATAGTAATCCATCACTGTAACACTATCCTCGCTTAAAATATAGCTTGCATAGTCTGTCAGAAAAATATCTGGGCACTGCTCTATTTTGAAACTGATTACAGCATAATAAAACTGTAAATGGCTTCAATGTACAAATATGCTCTTTGTAAGTGTTGGAAATATTTCCTGATGTAAGCTTTGTCTCCATTTTTACATTCACTCGGATTCAACGTTTTTTTTTTTTTTTTTTTTCTTTTTTTTTAAAAAAAGAGCAACACCTGATTTTGCAAACATATCTGAATTCTATAAATTAAAACAGTGCAAAAATAAAATTTTGAAATTTTAAGTTTACGAGGAGTTATAAACAATTGGATATTTGAATTTCTTAAATTAAATAAGATTCCCCTCCCCTTTTTCCAGTGTATTCAAAAACATAATGATGGTTAAAAAGAGAACTTTTATTTTGCATTAAAATATTCAATAGACCAAAACAACAACAAAAAGTCTGTAATTTTAAAAACATTGAATATTCTATATTTTTAATTAAGAATTTTCGAAATGAAACTGTTCATAATTTTGATGCCAATAGAAGGAGCAAGACTTAAAACACATCATAGTTGCAAATGCTACCCATTTCTGTCAAATAATTTTTTAGATATGTAGCAATAATCAAAACCTTTCTCAATAGCATTTATGGGGGGTATCTAATTCAGTTTTACAAATATCTCTAGTATGAATAAAAAAAATCATCAAAATAAAGAAAACAAAGCATGTCTTTCAAGATTGTTTTAGATTAATATTTTTAAAAAAAGAATGCTAGGTTGGTGGTGGTGGGTGGAATTATTATTAATAATAACAATAATAAAAACAGTATTGAATTAAATATAAATCTACTCCCTGTATGTGGATAATGCTGTGTCTTTCGCCTTTCACAAAATTCTTTTAAAAAGCAAACAAAAGTTTATAAATGTTTCGATAATAATAATAATTTTTTTTATTTAATACACTCTCGTAAAAAAAGGGGCAGTATAAATAAACGATTCAAAGTAATGCATGGTGGAAACTTAAACATTCAAATCAACAGTATTATGGTATTTATTTTTCAGGTACTCTAAGAACGTTTTTGTTTTCATATTTGCTATACTTATCTAAATTTTATCTATTATTTATTTGTAGTTTACAAATAAATACATGAATTTTTATTTTGTCTTGTTTCACTACAAATAATGGAAAATATAAATGAAAAAAACATTAAATTTTCTTTGAGTAATGTTTCATCCTCCAATGATGCGCACATATTTACTTCAATTATTAGCAAAGAATAAGTGCATATAGGTCATAATTAATCGTAAAAGTTTGAAAAAAAAATCGGTATTTGGATCGTTTAAATTGTTAAATTTTTACCTTCCGACATAACTCAGATTTGGGGTTTGTAACAGTTGTTCACCTAAGACGTAAGCGCTTGCAAAAGAAAAAAAAAAAAAAAAAAAAAGTGTTCATTTGTTTCAATATAAGTAGATGTTGGACAGAAAGGCTGATGCCTTCACATTGTGAAACCAGTTTTTGCTATGGCTGCGATGCTGAGAGATGATGAAATAGTTATTCACGCCAGTGAGTTTAGATTAGTTTAGTTATATTAACGTCTCGTTTTGAAGCAACGCTAAGGCTATTTTGGGACGGACCTCGTAATTTTGAACTGCGGTCAGATGACGAGGGTGACACCTGAACTGGCACACCCTCCCCTCTCCAGACTTCTACACCACACCAATGGGAGAACATTTGGCCTCCATGGGTTTAACGTGCACCAGACTCGCTTTCACGGTTACAGGATAGGATTGTGTCGTACAGGAGCTGTAAAATTGTTAAAGTGAGAACTGCCGGGTTCACACTAGGCGGTTGCACGACTGACGGCAAGCTAAAGGCTTTTATCACATGGCGAAATATCGTCAGCAGTTTTCCGTTTGTATCCGCAAGCTACTGGGCAAGCAAATTTTTCGTTATTGTGAGTGTTTTAAACCAGCTTGAAAATGCTGACGATAGTGACGGAAATATTGTTTGCAAACGAAATTCAACCAATCATGTGAAACTTTGATAGTGACGTCACTTTCGTTGTTGTTTGCTGATGAAAGTGCTGACGATATTTCGCTGTGTGATATGGCCTTAGACGGTCAGCTACTGTCTGTCCATCCCAAGAACTCTGCTAGACGATCGTTTATGTTTACGGCGGGTGTTATAAAAACAGGTTACTGTAGGAAAAGCTCATTTCTCAGTGGTAGAAATTCATTCAAGTTTCTCACGTTGGCAGATTTAGCGCCAAACTGGTGATATCATGTATTATTTGATTTTTGAAAACAAATTTTAAAAAATCTCATAGATGAAATTTATTTGAGCACTCGGAATATCAAAAAATATCTTATATCCCTGTTATAAATATACAAACAATGAAGTAAATCAAATAGAAAAACTGAATAATTATTTGTATGTCTAAGACGCTTGTAAGTGTCATTGCAGATTCGATTTTTGTGATTGGGTGGAGTTTTTCATTCCTCCAATAGCGCCAAATGAGAGACGTGATTCAAAAATTGATGTGAACTTTGAGTATTTTAATGAAGGGGTGAGTGGGAAGGAGCCGATCCAGTATAGCCGATGAAGGAAGACTGGTTATAACTTTGAGGCAGGATTTTTAAGCTTTCATAGCAATAGTTGTTCAGTTTTTGATTTTGATTGGAATTATTAAGAGTGAGATTTGAAAGAGTCAACTAAAATTTTGATTTTTTAAAAATGTGCGTAAACATATAACATTTTAAATGAGTTCATCAAACTTCTGCAAATTTCAGGATGTTCCCCTCATATTTCAACTAAATTAATTCTTTTAAGTAAATCGGACAGCTTTCTGTAGATCTCTAGTGTATTTGCCAGTTCTTTAATTTAAAAAAAAATGCTTTTTTTCTTCCTTTTTTTTGCTTCGATAAATTTTTCAGGTATCAAGAGTTAAAAAAAAATTAAATCTTTTTTTGTACCATCGGCAATTATGGACTTTTTGTAAGATTTTCAGATTCTCATATTTTAAAAAATACATTAGAATGTTGTCTGTTTTATCAAAAGCAATTTTATACCTTTATTACATTAAAAAAATGTAGAAAAAAATTAAATGGATAATTCTATAGAAATGTAATGATGACAATGTATGCAATTTTCTTTTTTATCATCACAATATGCAATAATTGCGATTAAAAAAACCGCAATGATTTTGATTTGTTTATATGATATTTAGTGAAGTGAAAGTCAATCATAACTATTTTGGTTAACCCTATTTAGTTTATAGTATTGTATGAAAAGAGACTTTTCATATTACAAACTTATCTTTCTTAAAATTGTGTTTCCAGATATTTTAATAAATTATCTTTATTAATGCAACATAGAAAATATAACAGTTTTTAATATTGTACTTAATAGCCCTGCAGAAAAATAAAAACAGTAAGATATCTTGGTTCAAATTTCACTAAAAAAGCAACACTTAAAATATCTCTTTTTAAAAATATTGCCACCTGAATTATGGGAAAATACGCATGAAAAATAAAAACAAATTTATCTTGCTGTAGAAAAATAAACTGTGCATTAGAAATACAAATTTATTTGTGGAAAATTAAATTTTAGGCTTAAAATTAAGTATGGCTAATTTTTTTGTGCTAATCCTTCAAAATTTACAAAAACATATTGCCTCGTATCAAACCCTTGTAATCTGGTATTGCGTTTAGTTAACTTCAAAACTGTTTTCAATATAGTAATTTAAAAAGGACTGTACTGGTTGTGAAGGACTTCTTATTTCTAAAATTTGAAATTGATTCATTAATCAATACATCCAGTTCATTAACTTTCAAGTACATAACCAAAGTTTCCCTTTAGACTTTCAGTTTAAATTGAGATCAAATTTATTTCAAAGCTCCCAACAGAGATCTTCATCCTGGCTGTTTTTTGTCTTGTCTTGCTGCTCAACCTTTTTCTTTCTTCCTTTTTTTCTTTTTTTCCCCCTGAAATTTCAATCAGTTTATTAAATGAAGAGCATGAGCCAACTAAATTGTTAGCTCATGCCCTTAGTTTTGGAGGAATTTTTTTTTCTAGCGATCTCCTGTATCATCTCCTTTCAGGTAGAGGGAGCTCTGTATTTGGAAACTGGTACAATGTAGCCAATTATGACTTTTGTGCCAATAAACAACATACACCAACCAAACACCAAGTGTGTTCTGAAATGTTATGGAATCCCTTAAAAATTCCGGTTGCTATCCGTATACAATTCTATTTTTCGGCCCCATTTCCCAATGTGCCATTTAGTTCTTTGATTTCTCTGTTAAAATGATTGCTTGCATATTTTTCAATTTGCTTATTTATATAATGAAATTATTCTTTTTCTTATTATTACTATTTTTTCCAGATACATATAGAGGACCTTGACTGAAAAATAGTCTCTCCACTGAATCAAGTCTAGTCATTTCAAGAAATTGCTCAGAGCTGCAAGGAATCAGCAAACATAGAGCAGTTGATGGGAAACGCATCTGAATGGTACAGTCAGATAATAGTGACAAACTGTTTTATTGCTATAAATCTTTTCTATGGTTCTGTTGGTCATGCACTATCCTTGCCATTATGCTTATTGATGTAGGATTGTATGGAAAGTCCTCAGTCTCTGAAATTTTCCGAAATTTTGGATTGCATGGCAGATTATTTAAGGGGTAAGTGGACATTCCTGCCCCAAATGAGCTGGAAGATGGGTTAGTATCCTACGTCAGTCTGGTGGATGAAGGACAGAAAAAAGTTATACGATGGCAAAAGTCTTTTGGTAAGGAAGAGAGTCTTCAAAATCGTCTATATCCAACACAAGGCGATGTATTGAATGTACATTTTTCATCAAGATTAATTAATGGCTCATATTCCATTACATTAAATGTTTTTATTTGTTGTTGTTGAAAGTAAAACGAAAGGTGCATATGTCTTGCATAACTTTGTTCCTCAAAGAGATGAATATCGAAATGAACAATCCAGTGAAATGGGGTCAATTCATAGTCACTTGTCATGTACCAAACAATCCATTTGTGTTCGATTTTTAAGCGTTCTGCGTATGTCGGGAAGTCTGTCGATATTGTTGCTCCGATACATTAACACTAAAGTTAAATATTACGCTAGCCGAATGATTATATAAATCTTTTGACTTTTTTAAAAAAGAAATTAATATTTTGAATTATTTTCTTCAATTTTCGTAATAATGTAATTTTACTTCTTGTGTTAAATTTTAATTAGTATTTTTAATGTAATTATTATTTTGCATATTTAATTAATATCCCTTTTTAATTAATTTGATACCATTTTATTCATTCCTTTCCCATATCTTTTTTTTTTTTTTGTTCAAAGGATACATTTTGACAAATGGCTATGTCAGTGTTTTTGAAAAATTACATATGTTCTTTTATATATATTATTTAAATGTTATTGGGTGCTTAGTTTTATGAATATAGTTTCTTTTAAATAAGTTAACATTTTTAAGCTTACTAATAAAATCATTACATTTTTTTCTTATATAAATAATTTTATTAATTCTGAGACTTTGAAGTTTTCAATTTCCTCAGAGGGAAGACATGAAACTCAAATTTTTATATATATTAGGTTGGGAAATAAGTTCGTAGCGTTTTTATCTTTTCTTTGTTTCACAACGATTTTTTTTTTGTTTGACAAAGCGTATAGTATTCATCCGATAGAGCTCTTTCTGCTCTACAAAACTGTGCTAATCGTCTTTTTTAGTAATTTAATTTTTAATTACTTTTAAAGCTTAGAAATGGAATATTTAGAAGGTAAAAATCAACATTTTCGACACCTGCTCTTCTTTGTTTTTATCGAGGCCAAAATAGCTGCTTAAGTAGCACGGAACATTTGCAACGTATACGGAGAAGGTGTCATAGGCGAGTTTACAGCACGGAAATGCTCAAGCCTGACCGCTGTCCAAAGAAGACCATGATCTGCGTTTGGTGGGACTGGGAGGGCATGGGGTACTGGAAAATGCTCGAAAGGAATGTCACGGTCACCAAGGAACTCTATATATCCCAGCTACACCGCTAGAAAGAGACTATGCGACTGAAGACCCCATCGACAAGGTCAAACCATACTCCTTCACGACAGCTCCAGGACCTATGTTGCACAAGTCGTCAAAGCCTCACTCCAAGAGCTCGAATGAGAAGTCCTTCAGCATCCGCCGTATTCTCCGGACCTCTCACCGTCGGATTACCATCTTTTCCGCTCCCTGTCGAACCATATAAGGGGCATTACCATCGACAATAAAGAGGGCCTTAAAAATCAGACCGGGCTATTTTTGGCGGAACGGCATCGACAAGTTGGTCGAGAGGTAGGGAGGAGGACGTAAACAGCAACGGCGAATACATAATCGATTAATTGGTTGTTATTACTAATGATTTTAAAAAAATAAAAGTCTGAGATAAAAATACTACGAACTTATTCCCCAACCCAGTAGAATAAATTATGATTACAATTTCGAATTATACAATATAAAAGATATAGATACCATTTTTTAAATCTGTGCTCTTATGAATCAGTTATTTCATTTTAGTTTGTTGGAATCATTAAAAAGCAAGCAAACAAAATAAATAATATTTACCTCATAATTTTTGTTTACACATTACAATATGTATATATATATAAAATGCTTATGAATAATTATTAAAAATATATGATCAAATAGATTTTTGAATGCAATCAATCACCTATTTAAAATAACTCAAAAATTATTTATTCTAGGCATTGAGAAAGAATATATACATAGCATGACAAGAATGTCAAATTAAATGATGAAATCCATTTTATTCAACAGAAACATTCTAGATACTAAGCATTTTTTTTTATCACCAACAAAATCATTATGTCGAGCAATATTCTTTTAAAGCAGAGATGTATTTTTTTCAGAAACTCAAATGCATTTTAAAATGCTAAAGTTACATTGAATGAATATCATAAAATAAAACAAAAACATATAATACAATGAGAAAAACAGATTACTCTTTTGTTATTAAACATGATTACACTGCAATAACTGAATAATATGAATTATTAAAAGATAAAGAAAACTTTAAGATTCATAGTAAAAAAGTAAAACCTCTTGATTCATTTTATTTTAATACCATCAATTAAAAATCATTTACATTATATTTCGTGTGGTTCTTGTTCAATTTGGAAACCTTTATCTCATCATGTCATTTGGTTCTAATACATTCCTAGGATAACTTTTAATAAAAAGTTGCTTGTCAGATATGCTGTCGCAGTATAATAATTACTGGAATAGGTTTTTTATTTATTTATTTCCTATAGTTAGTAAATGGGCACACATTAAATGAATTCTTCAAAATGATCGTAGCATATCACCGACTTCGAAGCAGGCTTACAATCTTCTATTCCAATGCTAACCACGCAATTCAGAATTGTTGAAACGAAACTAAAAGAACATTTTACACGACAATCATTCTTCAATTTCACATTAAAGTATCCAGCATCACACCAGTATTTTATCTTTTAACATATAATAAGAGGAAAGGAAACTATTTAAAGTTATAACTTCAAATGTAAATAAAAAATCCGCTTCATACTTGGCGGATAACGTTAATGACAGACTCATCTTCTAAAGCTTTGCGGATGAAGATTTAAATGCCGTGCGCATTAGTACATGACTCGTGTCTTTTACGTCTTATGAATTGATCCCATTAAACAGTCTGTATTATATGATATTAAAAATGACTCCACACACAGGCAAGATTTTAAAGTCCTGATTGTACGTGATAAATTTGCAAATTATTTTGAAAATAATCCCTTGAAATGGAGAAATGAAAAGATTTTAAATTAAAATTATGTGATATATTTATACTCTTGTTAATGTGTTGTTATAATAAAGTTTTATTTTTGAATGCATACTCAATCAAATAATTTCTTTTTCAATGCAGTTTTTACTTTAAAAAATTGTCTCCAAGTGCCCTTTTACGATGTTATCCTTGCGTTTGCCTTATCCTATGCAAATGGTCATGCATGCTATTAATACTTCGATGCTAAAACTCATTTTCCTCCCTGAAAAATAAATATTAGCTTATTGTATGGCGAAATAATTGCAACTTAACTGTTAAATTGAATAAATTTAATTGCTTTAGCTCTTGCTGTCTTTGACAATTTTTGATTCATCAATATTTTTGTTAGATTTCCGGATAAATTAATCCGAAATTAGCAAAGCTGTGCAG
>JAPMOQ010024920.1:878949-889066 GCA_026543055.1 Argiope trifasciata | reverse complement strand
GAAAAACCCAAAGACTGACTCAAAAGTTCGGATCATTGTCTAACAATTTTTAATAGTTTCTATTGAAGTTGATGACTTAGACTTAATAGTGTTAAAATAATAATAATGCTAAGCAAAATAAGTCAGAAAAATGTCAAATGAATGTTATTACATTGCCCGTCCCAAACATTTGGAAATATTGTCTAGTTTTTAATGCTTACTGCAAACCTTAAAATTATCTAGCAAACATTAAATATCGTAGCAAAGATTTAAAATAAAAATATTAGAAGTATTAGTTTTGAATTGTAATTATTAAAAAATCTAAGATGATTACAAAACTGCTTCAATTACTAATCCTCAAATTCCATATAAAGTTGAAAACTATTGTATGGAAGTACTTTTCCTTTTTTTATAAATTTCTACTGATATGCATAGCGAGCACGTTGAATTCTAATTAATTTGTTAAGTTTTAGCTGAATTTAGTCTGTAGTAACTTCACTCTAAAATATTCTCTTATTTCCTGATTCCATTCCACTTTTTCTATTCAATTAATTCAGCTAAAGCTTTGTAAAATTGCTGAATCGACTAAAAACCGAAGCGTTCCCACACTTCGGGTGAAGGGACATAAAATTAACAACCAAGCAAATTCTTATAAAAGATCCCTGTGTTTCCCTTGCCTGGTTCGGTGAGTGTAGAGAAAATCCCTATCGAAATCTCATTGTATATAAGCCCTGTGAAGAAATATTTTCCCTATCGATATCTCATCTATATCTATACTTATAATAAAACTCAATGTGTGTGTGGCTTGGCGCTCCACAGGCCAGACCGTTGGATCTACAGCAACCAAATTTGGTACATGTATACCTTGGAGGTCAGGAATGTGCACCTCGGAGCCTTTTTTTCGAATTTTTAATTATAATTTGAATTAATTAAAATTTAAGTGAAATTTCGACGTTTTTCCATTATAACTTCTGAAAGTATTATCGTACAAACATGATTTTTACATCAATTTAAAGATTAAAAAATTAGCTTTCTAATGGTATCAGTGTTTTGATGCATAACTTAAGCTTCTATTTTTAACGAATTTTTAAAGAAATATTTTAACCATGTTTTTTTTAGCACGTGACTGGATAAAATAAAAGAAAACAATGACGGAAGTTCAGATGGAAAAAAAAAAACTATCATCGCAAAATAAATCTAAAGAAATGCACATTTAGCACGTGACTGGATAAAATAAAATAAATATAAAATGTGATATTTTCGAAAAAAATAAATGCAAAGCAAAGGTTTCTATAATCGTTTGCAATATCTCAATAATTAATTCAACAAATCTTCTTTACGGAAAACCTGATTGAATTTAGACAGGATATGCATTAAAATCCCGAATTAATGGCATATTTCTATAATCGTTTGCAATATTTGTATCATTAATTCAATATTTTTTTTCGCTTTCTTTAAAAAAACATTTAATATTTTGGCAACATCACTGAAAAAAACATTTTTAATATTTTGGAAGCATAACCGATAATTAAAACTGACTGATTTATAAAATTAAAGAATATTATTAGGAAAACGTGTTCTTTTAGAACTTTCCGTCCATCATCTCGAAGAAAATATTAATTTCAGGTCAATCAATGCCCGGAATTATTTCAAGGCTAATGAATATGTGATTTGATTGAAAATTTTAGAACGCATTACTCATGGCGAACCAGCTGATCGCCAGAGGCTGCTAGTGTTATATTAGTCCAGAGATAATTTATTTCTGGTTCCTTCCCTTCTGCTTTTGTGACGCGCTGCGAGGGGGGGGGGTGCCTTGTCCGCGCCTCTTGTAAATAAATTATGCTTTCCTGGCATGGATTAACTCTTTGTACTCTGAAAAGCAGTTAGATGCATAACTATGCACTTAATACAAGAATTTTTTCATTGTTCCAAAAAATAAATTAATATATAATTGTTTTAAGCTGAATTTCCCCGAGAAATTAATCTACATCTTTTTACCATTACCATTTTTAATAATTAAAATTGAAAAATCTATAATAATATAAAAGATTGAATGGTGCTTGAGAGGGGTCATCAGAGTGCAAAGGGTTAAAGCGAATTTAAAAATACAAAGTATCTCCACTGTCTGCGAAATATTATGTTTTTACACGCACACACACTAGAATATATACAGTTAAGTTTTATATTAAAACAATGGTTCATAAGAGACGAAAAACTTGCAGGTTTTTCTGACAGCTGATATTTTCTTTTTATTAACTATCCATTTTCAAATGCAGTAACTTTATTATTAATCAACGAAGTGCGATCGATGTGCATACATATTGAAGATATCAATCCGCGTCTTCATTTTGGCGCCGTTGATGTGTTATTTTATCTAATAAAAATGAAATCTTATTAACTTTATTATGATTTTTTGTAAAATTCATTGTTCAGCCATTTATTTTGCGCTCGACGTGTATATACATTATCGCTTGACTTTAAAACAGAGGACTTAAAAAGGCTTTTAAAAATGAATTCCACAGTTGACTGTTTAAAGAGGCAAGAGGGTAAAAGGATTGAAATATTCCTCACAAAAAGATAATTTTATTTTACCAAAAGACAATTTTTGGTGTGTTTGTGAGTTTGAAGTAAAAGGCTAACATTATAATATATTTGCAAAATAATTATTTGACAAATGGAGTACTCTTTGACTGCAGCTTGAAATAGCAACAACTACAAAAAAAAAATTCGAACACTTCACATTGTTTTGTAAAAATAAACAGGAACGTTCACTTTAAGAGTAAAACTTTGTGGATGAAAATCAATAACATTCAAGTAACAATTATTTCAATATTTTAATGAGTTTTCATCAAGAATTCATGTGAGTAAAATCAAATTTCTTACAGTATACTCTTATGCTTATTATTTTGTTAGAATTTGTAGCAAAATTTTCCCGAGTTTTAATTTAAAACGGCAATCTAAGTCAAATAAATAAAGGCTGTTCCTCTCCCACTTCAAGCTCCAATGAACTATTGAAAAAAAAAAAAAAAAAAAAAAAAAAAAAAAAAAAAAAGACGAGAACCGAGAACAAAATTAATTTATTACCTGAAGTTATTTACGAACTTGTTTACTTTTCAACGTAATCATCGAGAAAATGCGGACATTTGTCATATCAGTGGATTAAGTCGCCGATCCCCAGTTTGAAAAGTATTATCTTCAGTGATGTGAGATAGGCCTTGACATTCCTTTGAAGCTCCTCATTAGCCTAGAATTTTTTAGTCATCCTGGCCCAATTCTTCAAATCAGCGAAGAGATGAAAATCTAAGCCAATCTGCTCTAAGCCATGCTCTCTGTGGAGGGAGACAAAGGTAGAAAACTGTCGCAGAAGAAAATCTTTTCCGACGAGTTGATGAAGTGAAAGAAACGGAGATTTTTGGAATCCCTAGAAGTGATCTGGACAACCAGCATGTCAAAATTGTGACGTTGAAAGATGAATGTTTAGACATTCCTTCTCCATATTCTTTCTTTCAACGAAAATTCGAAGAACTTCCATACTAATGAGAAGCTTTGAAGGAACGTTCAGATCCATCTGTCATCTCTAGCGGCAATATTCTTCGAACAGGGTATTGGAAACCTATTTCAACAATATGACAAATGCTTGAATATTGACGTCGACTACATCAAAAAGTAATCATATTTAGGTATAACTTTCAATAGTAAATTCATTTTGTTTTTTCTATGTTCCATCGGAGTTTGGGGGAAAAAAGAAAAATAAAACAGCAGTCGTGCATTTTTTTTTTTTTTGTATTCAAATGTGAAACTGAATATATGTAAAATCGTAGGCAACTTAAAAATTAAGGGTTAAATATTATTCAACTTATCTGAAACACTGACAATTTACACCTGGTAACATACAATCAAGCTGCTATTGTGAGGCTTTAAAAAATCTGTGTATAAGAGTAATGATATAAACAAATATATAAAAAAGCGCATGTACCGTTTAAATTACGCTGGTATCTTCGTAATGTGAGAATCTTTTTTCTAACGGTGTTTTCAAAAGAAACGAAGAGTGTAGCTTCGAGAAACAAGCAGTAGATATCAACTGAAAGTAGAAATTAAAAGTTTTTAAATATTAAATAAATTATTTTAATTAATTAAAAAACTGTTTTCCCTCTTTCTTCACCTATCCTGTACCAAAACTGAATTAATACTGGAAAAAATTGAAAAATTGATAGCGGTTATAATCCGGTAATTAAAGAGTTAAAATTTTATTAGATTTGTACTTGTGCTACTGAAACTTGAAATTATCTACAAATAAGTTGAATTTTAAACAAATATCAAATTATTTATGTAACGAATCAAAACCTTTTTCTGAACCCCATCAAAACATTAAAAAAAATTTTTAATTGTTGATATACACCAATTTATCTAATATTTTACCACGATGTAATTTAAAATCTTGTTTCTCTTTAAAGGCATCATGCCAACATTTTAATTATATTTTAGTACAGTTTGACGTTTATTCAATTTTTACATGCATAATATTATATATATATATATTTAAACCTTACGTCTGGCACAAAGTAGCCAGGACTGGCTTTTGCATCATTAAAATCTGCAAATTCAAATCCAGTCCAAAACTTTTTTCGGATAAAAATAAGAATTAATTTCATCGAAATTAATTCTTATTTTCTACTTACAAGAATTATTTTCGATTCTATTTATAAGAATAACATTTTACTTATTAGCCACAATTTCAGTCCAAAGAGAACAATTTATTTCAAGTAGTTTTAAAAACCGGCTAATTGTGGGCTGTGAAAAATGAAATTTTCAGAATTATGTATCCTTGGAAAGTCTTGCTATTTTCAGATGAGCGACGACTTTTGGGATTTTTTATAACTACGTGAATATTATATGTGAGAAATTGCAAAATTTACAGATTCAAATCCACTTCCAAAACCTTTTTCTTCGGAGAGAAAATAAGAATTAATTCTATCGAGCATTCTACTTATTAGCCACAATTTCAATCCAAAGAGAAATATTTATTTCCAACAGTTTGAAAAACCGGCTAATTGAGGACTGTGAAAATTTCACGATTATATTTTCTTAGGAAGTCTTGCTATTTTCAGATAAACGACGACTTTGGAACTTTTTATAACGGTAAGCGTGAACATTATGTGTGAGAAATAGAAAAATCTGCACATTCAAATCCACTCCAAAATCTTTTTCTCCGGAGAGAAAATAAGAATTAATTCCATCGAACATTCTACTTATCAGCCACAATTTCAGTCGAAAGAGAAAAATTTATTTCGAGTAGTTTGAAAAACCGGCTAATTGAGGGCTGTGAAAACTGAAAGTTTCACAATTATATATTCTTAGGAAGTCTTGCTATTTTCAGATTAGCGAAGACTTTTGGACCTTTTTTTCTTCGGAAAGAAAATAAGAATTAATTTCAACAACATTCTACTTATTAGCCACAATTTCAGTCCAAAGAGAAAAATTTATTTCGAGCAGTTTGAAAAACCGGCTAATTGAGGGCTGTGAAAAGTGAAAATTTACATTTACCAAAGATAATGATATAAGATGACAAGAAGTCAGCAATACACAAAATAATGGCAAGAAATATGCAAAATAATATTTAAAGCATATTCTGAAATTTTCTCTTGCTCTGAAGTATGAATATCATTCTATATGCAAATTTATGTTACTTGTATGGAGATTTTAAGCAAAAAATTCTATTTTTAAAAATAATTTCAGGCCGGTTTGAGCAAAAGCGGTTCTGGCGTAAAATAGGCTTTTGAAGTCTTGAAACGAATTTTGGATAGCAAAATAATAATTTATTACGATTTTTGCTGTTTATTACATTGCTTAAATTGATATAGTAAAGACTTGAAGATACAAGAAAATGATAAATAAATCAGTGTAACAAATTCGCATTTTAGTCACATCTTAACAATTAAAAAATCAAGCAGCAAAAATAATTATTTTAGATATTTATATAATTCGTATGCGACAAACCATTCTAGAAATTTTAATTATTAATATGCGAATTATTGAAATAAAGATGCAATATGCAGTTTTTGTTTCATTTTCTTGGTTTATTTATGGCAACTTCCTTGGTAGTATCATCAATACTTAGTGCTTAAAAAATTTCAGATTCAGTAGATAAAATGAGCGTAGAAGTAAATAGTTCTTGACTAATGCTAGATTTCAAGTTAGGTTTTTTATTATCTTCAATTTTGTGAAAGAGATTTCTGTGAAAGCAAAGGTAATCGGCAAGGTCAATACAATTTTCCGAACAGTAAAAAATTTCGGATACGACACATTTAAAAAAAAAATTGTTATAATGTGCTCCTGAAAGAAAAAAAACCCACCTCAACAATGAATTTTGATTCTAGTAAATAAATCAATGTAGACATTATCGTCTTGCAAAGTCACATTTAAAACTTTGTAACGTTAAAGAAGATCGTCTTCAGTCAATTTGTGAATATCATCCGAAGTATATTGAAAATTCGAAAACGTTATAAATTCTCATCTTTGTCGAAAATTTCTAATCTTCTCCTAAAAGAAATAATTTGATGGTAACTTGAAAACATTGAATTTCGAAGTAATTTTTGTCAATGAAATCAGTTTCGGCTGATTGTTACCTTTAAAACATCTTTTTCTTTTGCTTCCTTCAGAATTTTTTAACTTTTAAATTCAAATGATTTTCATAACAAAAATCAGTTAAATAATAATTAAATAATTCATAAAATTTTCAACTCTTCATTTAGTTGTTAAAGAGAATATATCATATTTTAAAAAAGGAAAAAGATATGTTCCAATCATTCTTGTCAACATAAATTCATACTGTTTTCAGAATAGGAGGTAAATTTTAGTTTTTGATGTTGGAATTGTATTTCTGAGTCAGTCATAAATTATTGTGTGAATATTTCTCTCACGGAAATTCCTCATGTTCACAGAATTGGAGTTTTAAATAAATCCATAGTCAGCCATAGTCATAATCCATAGTCAGTCATGGATCTAATCAATAAATAATACAAAATTCTTAAAAAAAGAAAAAAATTGTTTTTTCGCGTTGTCAAAGCATTTAAAATACTTTGTATTGCTATTAAAATTTTCTATCAAAAGTATTAATTTTTTACACTGATTTAAAATTAAGTTCCTTTGAATTAATCTTCTGTTTTTGAGGTATTGCAATAATCCACGTAAAACCATTTTCTTTATAAAACTGTAAACGCAAATAAATAGCAAGTGTTTCGTCGCATTCTGTTTTATATATCCTGATATATAGTTTCATATAATTTGGTATAATACTTAAAAATGAACAATTCTTTTTTTTAAGAAAGCACATTATCTTGTTATAACCGAAGACAAATCCAAAGCTTCTATGAATGATTATACCTTTAAATACAAATTACAATGGATAGAGTGGGAATTACCATTGCATATCAATTGCAAAATCTATAGATGACACATGTCTGGCTATTTTTACTTTTAACTTCGAAACGAATTAATTAATTCCTTAAAATAGGAGTGATAGGAAAGATGGAAGGAGGAGATGGTTGCATCTAAAAATAAGATAAACTCGGATTACTCTGTTTATTCGAAACAAAATAAATAAATTTGAATAAAAATAAAACAATACGTTCAGAAACGACATGAGACTCATACACGTGAAAAAAATTCAACGGAAAAGTATCAAATAGGACGGAAATCAAAGTCAAAGAATTCCGAAACTGCGCTCATTCTTACGGGTCTCACCCCTTAGTGAGATAGAGCCGTCGAAAGTGGTAATTTCAGGATACTCAAACGTGCATTATTTCGGCTTGAACTAAACGGATCTCAAAATTAGTCTGATGGCCAAAAAATACGAACCGATACCACCTTTCCAAACTTCCAGGTGACAACAAATGGAAAATATTTAACAACAGCCATTTTCTGAATGTTTCGAAAAATTTGATGAATAATTTTATAAAAGTCATTCATTAATTTCAAAACTCCACTTTCAATCCAAGAGAAAAAGCAGTTTAAAAAAAAAAATTCTGAACTAGCTTGTACTTGGCCCGTTGCTGCAGCCGAAAAAATTATATTAAGTGCAATCAATCAATAATTTGATTGCACTTAATATAATTTTATCGAAATAAGATGAACGGTACGACAGTATAAAATACGAACAAACAAATATTCATTTTTATATATTAGATTTGTGTATTCTTTTAGAATTGTAAAACTTGGTGTTCTTTCAGAATTGTAATGAAAGAAACTATTTATTTTATGTCGTGATTCGTGTAATATTCGTTTAGAATTCTCAAATTTAATTTTAGAAAATGTGATTAAAATATTTTCTTTTAAAATTGATTAAACACAGAAAATTTCATACACTAAAATCGTCAATATAGTTGGAAAGATAATTTTTGAAAATTAAGATAATGCAAAATTATTTGTTCTACAATATTTTTGGTGGTTGCTGCAAAAAACGATGAAATTTAAATAAAATTTAAAACTCCCAGGGTTAATCTCCCTGAAACTTTCTCGCATAATCTGTAATAAAGTTGTTACCTGTGAGAATGACTTACATGACTTTTGCGTAATATAGCTACAAAATATTAACCTTTAACTTGGATTTAGCATTTCTACAGAATCTATTTTCTCCTCGGCGAGTTATTTGGAGATTAATCCTTCGTAAATAGATGCGGTTGAAATTCGAATTTGTTTTTTAAATTTTAGATAATTGTATATCCCTTTAAGCATCCCGTAGGTGCAAACAATAAGCTGACCAAGTTTCATCGCAATCAGATGAACGGTTTAGGAAGGCATAAGAGACATACAGACAAACATTCATTTTTGTTTATATAGATGTATTCCAAGATTTTATGATAGATTACAAATTACACTATATAGAGAAGGTGTCATACAATTTAAAAAGTTTAAAGAACTCTTTTTTGTGAATTAACTTAGATTTTGAAAGAATGAGCCTATTCAATTTGTAGCAAAAATAACATTGACTTTTTTTTTGTAAGTGTTTTGCGGTAAGGAGAATTTTCGAGCTGATGAATAGTAAGTTGGTAAACTCATGCAAAAATTAATTTTAAGTACTATATATGCATTTCACTGATGAATAATAATTATAAATTTACCACTAAAATATTGAATATGTACTGCCATAAAAAATAATGGTCTGTTTCTAAGAAATACATAAGTAACAGGAAAAGACTGCCATTTTATTTTGAATGCTAAATTTCTCATGTATTAATTAGTACTTATTTTCATCGCTGCTGTAAATTTATATTTAAATTTGCTTATTATTAGATAAAAAGAAAAAATCCCCATTATTATTTTTTTTTTTCCGAAATTTATTAAATTTGTGCCGCAAATTCATACTCTTGATTTTTGTCGAAATACTAGAGAGACAAGAAGAATAGTTAAGGTTCCGACTACGTTCGGAGAAAAGATTTAAAAAATTGGATTTTTTAGAAATTATTTATAGTTTTGGATATATTGTCAATTATAAACACTATAAATACCCCAAAAAATTAATTGAAAATATAATATATTTTGAGAAATAGGAAAATGTGTTGTGAATTTTAATGAAATTTAACCAAAATCATTTACACTCTACACAAAATGGTAATGCAACCCTCATATTCTTCTTTGTACACAAGTTATAGAATACAAGGATGGATGAAATGAACAAAAATCTAAGGAGCATTTTGAGATGCAAAGAAGTTATGGATAAAAATATACGCATATATGCATTTTTTTCATAAATTCACAACTTAATTTTTCTAAAAACATCTGTAAGAGAAAAAGCATTTCACCAACAATAAAACTTTTGGTTCATTTCATTGCCCCTATTATTTAAAATCCACACTGAAATTTTTATGTGAATACCTCTATTAATTTCGGGGATATCATATTAAAGGTGTAGAATTTTTATGAAAATTAAAGTTTTGTGAAAATTGAAGCTAAAGACAAATTTCAGTTGAAAAAAATGTGGCCTGGATGATACGGTCAGGCCTTCCTTTTCTAAGATAAGATAAACTGTCTTGGACAGAGAAAATTCCGAACTACAAGAAATAATAAGAATTAAAAAAAATCTCCAATGTGATCGATAACCAGTGTTTATAGCGTAATCTGATACCTTAATTCACAGTGT
>JAPMOQ010024920.1:858846-878939 GCA_026543055.1 Argiope trifasciata | reverse complement strand
GAAAATAGATAAGAACTATCTCTTTATTTAATCTTAAACAAAGGGAAAGATAAATTTTGGTCTCGGAAATAAAAGAATAAGTAGATAAATTAAAATTCATAAAAAATAAATTTAGGAGAAGCGAGAAAAAGAAATTAACCAAACATATGAAAATATAAGAAGTCGTCTATAATGAACCGAAGATTATATTGAGTTCAAGGACTCTTAAACTTTGCTTTGCCATGTGTAAAATTAGTAACGGACTAAAAACAATAATACTTCGATGATTTTGCACAAGATATATCAGTGTCTCATTCTCTGAACTTCTTAAATTCAGTACTTTGAATATCAGTAAATAAAAGTCATGTTACTGACTCTCCGAACTGCCCCAAGATACACGGACAAATAATACTGAATGGCCGGACCACCGCAACAACAATACTGGTGGGAAATGATGTTGGGTCCTAAGGGCCATCACCGACTACGGTACAACCCTTCCCTAAGGAAGTACGTTCCGCCATCGATGGGAGGAACCAGACCCTCCACCTCTTAGTGTACCCTGCAAGGTGACGAGAACCGACCATCATGCTGGAAACTTCTCATTCTCCTTTCGAGGTGACCCTTGGGGGGTATACCAGTGTGGTGATATCTTAATGAGCCAGTAACAGCCTCTAGACATTAGCGTACGCTTTTGTCGAATAGATAAGTTACTGGATTTCAAACCTAAACATCACAAGTTCGATCCTTGACGGAATTCAAAATACGCATTGGCACAATTTCTGCAGACACCACGGCCACATTAGTGGCCCGGGACTATGAACGTTCAAACTGTTGTCATGGCGCCACCTACCCGCAGCAAAAGCAACCAAAACAAAGTCTTCAGACTCGCTTGACGCAGCAGCAACTCTCTTCGCACGCCATAACACTTGGCGGTACTGAAATACTCACTTCGCTCGCCATAACGCTTGGCGGTACCAAAATATTCTATTCGCACGCCATAATGCTTGGCGGTATCGAAAACACTCTCTTTGCTCGCCATAACCCTTGGCGCTATAAAAAATCGTTCATCTCTACAGACTCACTGGTAGGGGAGTATTGTGGTGTCATCTTAATAAGCCATTAACAGCTACTAGACCTTAGCGTAGGTTATTATCGAATGGATAAGTTACTGGACTTCAAACCCAAACATCACAGGTTCGATGCTTGGCGGAATTCAACCTACATATCGACACAATACCAGCCAACACCACTGCTACACCAGTAAGTAAAAAAAAAAATCAGTCTCATTTAATTACAATAGGAGAAGCGAAAAGTGACCGTAGAATTTTCGTATTTCTGAATTGGGTAAAAAAAAAAATTTCGTTCGCATCTTAATTGGCAACCTGTGAAAGTGATTAAGATGACTTCAAATACTGTTTGATTTTCTTGGATTTGTTGCCAAATTATGAAAATCTAGAGACAATTGTCATTTGAAAAAAAATGTTTAATAACTGAAAGCCATTAAATTGCGCCCAGATAGGTCAGCAATAAGTTGAGAAAGGTACATTTTGAGCAAACTTTACACTATGACGAAAAATTTTTAAAATTCGCGAAATGATTGAAAGGTGGGAAGGGCTTTAATCAAAATGGAAGTAGATGGTTATCAAATTGATTTAGGACTTCAAGACAGCATTAAATAACTATGCCTGCTATTATTAGATAACAAAATCGATTTGAACAGTCGCCAACAAAAATACTGGAACACTTCTGTAACTATACATTATCGTCTCTTCACAGATATGGTGTCGATGGCAATTGCTCGAGAGGACAAATTTGCTTAGATCTAGAAACGGATTAACCGAGTTAACTAATTAATTAATATCTCGGATTTTTCTCATGATGAAAATCAAGATTTTTCAATAATCAAATTTGATAAGCCTTTTTCTATACGTATATCAAATTTCGTTCCAAAATTCGCTGTAGTTCTTGAAACTCATGATTTTAAATAAAAGAAATAAAAGCAGATTCACTGAAGAAAATTCACTTGACTTTTGGTTAAAAAAATTGACTATCGGTGATATTCATGACGATGTAATAATTCATAATTGTAATTAATATTTTCTTTCTTTAACTGACTAGAATTAAGCTTTTATTTTTTATTTCTTTATACACGAAGTACACTCAAATTTCCTAATAATTCGACACCATGAAGGAACTGAAACTTTATGTTCTAGAACTAAAGTATCGCAAAAAAATGTCCGCCTATCTACAAAAAGAGAAATTCAAACATGGAAGGAGTCAGAATTATGCGTGTTTGTTCTTTAAACCAAATTATCAAGTATTTTATCAAGTTTTGACTAAATTTGAATAAGGAAAGTTATTGCGTCTATCTATCCTACCACGTGCTCTTGGAAACGGTAGATTTAAAAAAAAGGCTAAACATATGAAATTTGGTATAAGATTTTTCATAAGACTTAAGTACCAGTATCAAATTTTGGGTCAGCTCTGTCAAACGGTTGACTGGCATTGAAACTATTGTCATGTGTCGAATTTTCGATTCAATCAGTTGAAAGCCAAAAGACGTGTTTTTATTACGTTTAAGTAAAATATTAACCACATTTTTGGATATTAATAGAGGTAATATTCATCAGTTATACTTGGCACAGTATAGACAGAATTGACTTTTGCGCCAAAAAAATCCACAAATCCAATCCAATCATCAGTAATATTACTAATGAATATTACCGTAATATTACGCAATAATATTAAGTAATATTACCGTAATGCGTTATGAATTATTACATATATTCCTCCGTGAAGTAGTTCATCAATTACAGACATAATATGTATATATTATGTCTGCAATTTTCAAATTACAGACATAATATGTATATAGCCATGAGGGTAACCATAGTATAAAAACAATAAAAAAAAGACCAATGCTTATGGGTTTTGCGATAATGAAGCTTTCCATTCCAAACTTATTACAGGCAACAAGTGGATCAATATAAATTACTTTTGACTGAAGATTAGGTACATTTCTTGATGACAGTATAAGATTCTTCCCAGTTTTATTAGAGCTTCAGGATGAGGCCCCTTCATCGCTTCGAGTTATACATCTTAACTTGACCTCCTTCTAAAACTTGTGGTAGGCTACTCTGACGTTGTAAAAAAACCTTCTTTCATTCATTCGGCAGGTTAATTCGTTGTCTGGCAAAAGCATATATGCGCAACTTTAATTCTTAATGGATTCCATCTACCAGGAAGACATTTCGCTCGACCGTCAAAAGAAGATATTACAGGGCAACCGCAATGTTTGACCATAAAACATCTCTGATTTACTCCATTCTTTCACTTTATTAACCACACTCCATTAAGTCAAGAAGAAAGCGTCAAATGTAATTTCATTCAGTCTGATTCTTTGAAACAAATAAAGAAAGGTTTAAAATCGTTCGATTAAATCTCTATTATGCTAGCATGCTCTAACGTTGTTGTTCGAGTCTTCATAATTCGCCAAAGTTTGAAAAACTCAGAAAATAGCACAGAATTAAAGCTTACGACTTAAATCCAAGGGTAATAACATCATAATAATAGGCTATCTAGTTTCGAGAAAGTTCTTCAGCGACGGGTAAGGTTTCCTGATCTGAAAAAGAAATTGCTTCAGGTCATTAGTGAAATAGTTCATTAATACTAGGATATAACGGCTATCCATTGAAGTTATAGGGAGCCCAAAGTCATTCTTTCGAAAATTTCCGCCACTCTCCAGTCTTGCAAGAAGATTTTAGTACCCGCTTTGAGCCGTTTTCAGATTCTGCAATAGGAGCTTTCTCAAGACCATTTTCTCTAAATAGAATGAAATTAATTCCAGTAAAATTGCTTTCGAATTTTACTTAAAATTTTTGCAACTTCAAAGTTTCCTCCAATTAAGCTGTTATGGGTTCATCACAGAATTTCTTGATTTTTTCTTCTTTTTTTTTTTTTTGGAGTGGGGATTGGGGAGATTAGCTGTCCTTGTCAAGAGCATACATCATCACTCCTCCATTTGTAATATAAAACAGCATCAATTAGATCTAGAGTTTAAAAAAAAAACCCAAAAATACCAACCACAGTACGATTTTGTGGCAGGGCTTTTCAGAGAGATTTCTTGACAAGATAGTCGCTTTGCCGAATTTCGTTTCTTTTCAGGAATTGATTTAATTTAAAAATATTCCAATCGGACTTTTTGGGTTTCACTCGAAGACTACTGACTTCGTAGCTTTTACTATTAAAACTTTCACGGAAAAATCCATTTCCCTACTGACCCTTTTCTCAATAATATGTGCAGCTCTTAATAAGGGATGCTGTAAACTAAGTATCTGCATTTTCGACTGAGGTTTCTTTGATGTATCATGTTCTTCAGACTTACAGTAAAACAAAGGAAAGGCCCATGCCGAGAATACAGGGATTGTTGATATCAGTTACCTAAACTCTAGGTCGTAATTTTCTGTATTTACAATCGATTGATGCATCTACCTTCTAGTAAATTTTTACTTTTTCGTTAGTTGCAAACTTTAAGGAATTGTTCAGAGGCGTATGTGCAAGTTCATTTTCTAATTTCTAGGCTAGTTCTGCTCTTAATAGAGTTACATTTGAAACAGTGTCTTCTGAAATTGAACGCTGGATGCTGTAATCAATTCTTCCAAGTAGAGCCCCCTCTAGACAATTTTATGTGGAAATTTTCGATCTTTGTTCTGTGTCTTTAATTAGAAAATCCAGTCTTCGCCCGCAAATGACAGTATATTATATTTTCTGTAATTTCTTGGGACCTTCTCTGCACATCCCTCCTTTTTCGCTTTTTGGTTTGTCTTCCAGTTTACTGAGTCCCTTTTCTATAACGCTGAACTCCCTTTCAATTTCATTTTTCATTGCTTTATTTTCTTCTTTCGCACATTGGGAACCTCCTATTATTTCCTACATATACATTGCCATGATTTTAATTTTTTCGACATATCTCTCGATGAATATTTTCAACTCTTTTTTCTCTGCTCGGATTTGATTATTCATTTTCTTCGTTCCAAGATTTCAATTCATCATTGAAGGCTTCCTTAATTTATTTTAATTCGGCTAGCAAGGTGATCAGATCGCCTTCAGCCATTTTTTCAGTGTATAAATCTCAGACTTCATTAACTTCATACACTTCGGAATCCGATTTCTGATACCGGTTTTGCAGAAATTTAATTTGTTAGATGTATGGTGAGAAATCCAAAAAGCTCGATAACGGATACTTAGCAATATTTACTCGACAACCTTTTATTCCACAAAGGGAAAAATACCTCGACGAAAATACATGAAGCAAAACACAGCCGCAGCTTACATAAAAATAATATTTGCAAAAATCAGCAGCATAGCACACAATCAGTTAATTGCTGATTAAATAACAGCACAGCACATTGAAACTTAGACTGTAGCTACAGAACTTGCTCCGCTATCACACTTGAACGAGAATTCAATAGACTGATTCGTTTTAGCTCTTTCGCGTTTTTATATTCTGCGTGATAGGATTCAGAGATATCTAGAAGCATATTCGAATTTCGGCTCTTAAGAAATATATCGGAATTATTATCGTAATTTCAAAAACCTTCATTTTTGACTCCAAGGTTGCCAAAACCGAGAATAATTGACCAACCAACGTTATAGAGGTTTATCGCAGTTCAATGGCCACCGTGGAAAAGTTTTTACTTAAGATGTGTGAAATTCCGTGGAGTGTAGAAATACATGTGCAATGTGAAAAACACCTGGCATCCACTCAGCTCCTATTAAAATATCTGTAAAATTCTTTTCCTTAATAAATGACTGCTCAATAACTGCGCAAGAAAACAATATTTTGGTACCGGTATTTAACACCTGAAATAAGATTTTATGCCACCAGATTGAAGTTTGAGCTAAACTTTTTGTTAATCTCTGAAATTACAGCAATTTTGATTAAATTCATGACATGAATCTGTTGATATGTAGCAATTTAAGAATATATGAGGTGTTTGTTACTTACTTTTGTTACTTGATAAGAATGATTTGATGTTCGAAAAAAAATTCCAACGAAATGTTGAAATATTTAACGCATCATACGTACGAATTATATATATATATATATTCCAGTTTTATAAAGGAGTCTAAATAGATTTTTGCGTTTCTTTGTTAAAATTATGAAGTTAAATTACCAAAGATACAAGAACAGAATAATCCTTACTTCTTAATTTGGTCTCTTCTCTTTTTTGATTTCATTTTTATTAAGTTAAATCAAGACGTTTCTTAAGTTGTATTTACAGACAAACTCTGATTGAATGATAAAAAAACTTATTATTGCTGCTAATAAAGTAATTTAAGTTTTTAATGCCCAGAAGGCTGATATTATATTTTTTCATTTCAAAATAACTTTCAGCAATGTCATTTATTATTCCTCAGTCATTTTTAGGATCATAAAACTTAAAATATTCATCTAAATCACTTTCTTTTCTTTTTTACAGTCAACTTAATCATTCTGACTGTCTAAAAGACAACTGAACGTTTTTAATTATTCATAAGTTTCTACTTAAATTTCAGATTGTTCAGATAATGTTAAATTTCAGCGGTTCAGATTAATATTGATGGAGGAGTTGTAAAGATGATAACGGTTCTTCGAATCAGATAAAGGTTGCGAATTTGAATCAGCCTAATGAATATTAATCTAACTAACGGTGCAGTCAAAACAATTTATATTTTTAAATGTTAAGATATTATTTTAACATTTTAAAATCGAATTCGATTTTATATTATTCGAAGATATATTTTATTTTTCATTTAAAAAACTATTGGGTAAACTAAAACTATTTCAGCTCTCAGAGTTAATCTTTATTTGCTAACTGTAGCATTTTTAAACATCATATTAAATCTTTCTTTTCTACTATTATTTTGCAAAAACTAGTTATGTTATTTTTTGAAACAGAACTGTGAGGTTTCTAATTTAATATTAGTGGAAAATATTTCCGTCAATTTTGATTTGTCTTAGAGGATGTGATAATTAAGATACACAGTGGGAGGGGTCTAGGGCTATGAAGCTAAATAAATTGAAATGACGGCTTAAAATTGACCTGGTGTGAATTTGATTGTTTAAAGCCATTTTTTAAAATGAACTGTTAGGGTATACGACTTAAGGGTAATTTTCAACAGATTTAATGATGAATGATGGTTGTCAGTGTTATTATAAGCTGTTGAGTTGATGCTGAAAGAAATTTTTAAAAATCGAACTTATTAGTTGTAGCATAAATTCTTAATGGATCTTTGTTTTATTTATGTGTGTTTTTACTAATGTACTACAAAATACATTATTATTTTTTACAGATATTTGGAAGAGCATAATATTATTATTCTGGATCATACTGAACGATTTAAAGTTATTTAGAGTTTATTGATTTAAAAAAAGGTCTGTATGCTTTGGAGTATGCCAATTTTGAATTATCTTTTAAACAATAGAAATGAGTTAAAATAAACACTTGGTGGAGATGATGAATGCCAGAAGATCGTAGTTAAAATGCCAACTTTAAGTTCACTAACAGACAATATGGTACATATTGTTTTTACTGTTATTTTTATATTCTTTTACTGACCTTTCTTTCCGAATAAAACACAAAGGAATATAATCTTTATGTATTTCAAGAAGGCCTAAAAAGTTTACGTAAATTACGAATCATTTATAAAGACTTCCTTATACTTATTTAAATCAGGAAGTACTGGTTGTTTGATTTCATAAATAAGGGAGGATCTGCACGAAATGGAGCAGGAAATAACTGATTTACAAAAGCATGATACTCGTTATTAATTTAATTGTATCGTGTTATATTCACATAACATTTTTTCAAGTTCAAAATTTATTTGGAGCTAAGCCAACTACGAAAATTTATGCAACATGTTTTTCCCCGAAACTACAAATGACTTTCTGTCGGGACAAAATTTATTTTACAGTACTTGAAATAATTTTATATTCAGAAAGAACAAATTGAATATTAACTATAAAAATAATAGTTTTTCTGAGTAGATAATTTCAGAATTTATAAAAATTGTTAAATGGAATCAATTCTACACAATCTCTTAAGAATTATTTAAAAAATATAAATAATAATATGCCTATTCATTTCAAAACTACAAAATGAAATATAGAGACAATAAACTTCAAAGAAAAATAATTTCGAAAGAGATTAAATTTGAATAAAATCTGCCATTTCTAAATACAGTTATAAGTTATTTTCAGTTATTTCCTTTGAGTGCAATGATGCTATCTCTAAAATTACATAAATTTAAGCTTGCATAGTATATTAATACAAAGGATTTAACATCAAAATAGGATAATAATTGAGCTGCAATATCTTCCATTGAGATAAGCTAAATGTAAAACTAGGAATCTTGATTAAATCAAATACAAGTATTTTGTTTTAATCAATAAATAATGAGAACAATGGAAAGAATAAATTAATTGTCTTCATGCTAATATTCATAACTAGTGATAAAAGTAGGAGCAGGTAAAGTTTTATATACTATTAGAGAAAATGGCAATGTCTTTTATGTAGATGAACAATTTAAAATGTATGCTTTCTTTTAATAAATGGGCAAGTAAAAACTGTTGATGTGTTCAAAATGAGGCAATTCAAATCTACGTGATATATTAAAATGCATTGGACATTTAATATATTCCCAAAACAGCAGAGTTTGCAAACAGTTTCAACAGCAAATAAATAAATAAAGCTTTTTATCTCGTCGAGAGTTCGCCTTTTATAGGTGATAACGCAGAGATTTTAAATTCTTTTGGGTTTAACGTTCTCTACGTTTTCCGATGTCTGCTGTTTCTTTCTATCTGTCGAAGGCAAACAACGATGCTCTCTATGAGAAGCTGTGGCCACTTTATTTGCTTTTTGCTTTCTATGTGCATCCAAAACTACTATGTGCTTATGCCACAGTCGATCAACAGGTGGAACAGACGGATGGAGTATTGTGGTCCCCACTGTATTAATTTGATCAATAGCTAGCCATCTGAACGGTTAATTTATCATTACAGTAAGTAATGATAAATTAACGCGAATTTATTTCTTGAACTTGGCGTTAATTATGGTGACTATTCCAGAGGGAGAGAGGAGACTAATTGCCTAGATGTTCTGGCTAGAAACGTGGTCGAACCTGAGAATGTCTAGAGTCAGTGATTGCCATTCCTTATTGGGTTTCATAGTTTGTCGAAGCTCTCAGGCCATAATGTCTTGGTCATATCCCAAGGGGGGAAAATACTGTAATGAAAACTGATCTGAATCATCAATTTTATACGTTTTATATGGTAAAAAGTTGTTATAATATTCGTTTAAAATGAATGATTTTATACGATGTCCCCTGTTTTAGAAGAAAAAGGGACATCTTGGAGTTACCGACTGATTTCAGAAGTTTCGTTCTGAAAGCCCGTTGACCTAAATTATTTCTCGGAAGCAGGATCAGTAGATCATTCAGTTGAATAACCTTGCATCGATTCCCGTAACTGTCACGCCTGTACCACTCTAAGTTTTTCAAAGGCAATTGTTTAATGCGGAGAGTTGTTACAGAAATATGTTGAAGAAATAAAAAAAGAATTTGGGAAGTCACAGAGTTACTAATGTTCATCATATCGCAGTACGCCAGGATGGTAAATTCCTTGAGACAAAGCATCTGACTGCCACCTTCCATTTGCTCAAACTACCAGAATGCGTTAAGATAGGAGATACGAGTATGGTCGACAAGCCCTTTATTTCTATTGTTTGTGGTGCTACAAGTGCCAGCATTTTGGACCATCCAAATTTTCTTTCGTGGGACTCTTCACTTCCGACAGTTGTGTGGAAGCAGGTCACGAAAACTTTGAATGTAGGATGGAAGAAAAATGCATACATTGTAAAGACCTTAAGACTTCCTTTTCTCACTCATGTAATGTCTGGCTATTCGGAAAGGAAGCTGTGATCTAAAAAGTGAGTAAAATTATATATGATATATTGAAACCAAGCAAAGTCCCTGCATCAGCTGCTGGATTTACATATGCAGCTGCAATTAAAGATACTTTGGAAAACTAAAGCACACAAATTATTCTTGAGGTGTTGCCTTCTTAATATGTTCCATTTCAAAAATCTTATACTTTTGAAATTTGTTATAAATTAGCTAAATTAGCGTAATACTTTTTAAATGCTTTCTCATCCTTACATAAAAATTCATTTCTTGATGTTCCGCAGAATGAAGTAGATTTTACTTCCCAAGATTTATCTGATTCCAAACCTGCTCACAATAGGAAAAAAAATTTCAGGTGGTTTTCAAGTTAAAAACTAATAGTGATACAACAAATTAAAAAAAAAATCTATTTAGTAAAAGCTCAATCAGTCAAATCCTAAATCCCGCTCTGATGAATCGAAATCAAAATTTTAGAAAATCTCTCTCTAGCGACTATTTGACTTTGCTTTAAATCAGAATACGAACTCTTCCGATATAAACTACAGACATATGTTTTTCTTTAGATATATTGTAACGAAATCTAACTGTTTTGTTTCTACTGCTCTTGAATATTTAGGCAGTTCCGCAACAGAGAATATCCCAGCCTTAGAATCAGAAACCGACGCAGAGTCGAATACTTCCGTCAACATACTGGAGTATGACATGAGTGAGGAATTGAAGTTAAAAAAGACTACTCCATCTTCCGTTAAAAAATGATAACCAAAAATAAAGTAATTCATTTCAATAAAGTGTTTAAAAAGGTATAGACATAAAGTACAGTATGTCGTATTCTTTGATTGAAAGTCCTATTTTATATACGAATAACGTGTTCCGGATTATGTAACTATTTTTATTGTCTTGTTACTCGTTTACTTCCCTTCAAATTCAATAATAGATGATCTGAATACTTCTTTAAGAAATTAAGATAACAGTTTTTTTATTCGAACTTAAGAGTTTGATTTTGTTTTATTCGAAAGTATTTTTTGAAATTTTTGGTTCTCGTGAGAGGAGTTTTTGTTCAACACATTTAGAACAAGACATTATAGGAAAAACAATTAATAATACTATTGATAATTCCTTATTATTAAAACATAAATAAGTGTTTAAAATGGGAACAAAATTCAAGCTTATCTGAAGCGATTTTTTTTTATCAAAACGAATAGAAAAGATTTATATTTATTTTAAATCATATTAGGGTACTTTTTCCCTTTTTATAATTTCAGTCTGGTCTCATTCGACTTAATTTAATGGAATATACTCTTCTGTTTAGAGATAAATAAGAATTTGGGATTAGCATTATTTTTAAAATTGCATGTAGTCAAGGAAAGATCTGTTAAAATTAGGGTTCACACCCATATTCAGTAAAAATGAACTTATTTTTCTCTAACTTAATCTATGTTCAAACCAAAGAAAACGAAATTATTTTATGCTTTGCAAAATTTTGTGCATAAAGGAATTTCCTGTTGTTTTAATTGAAATATTCCTGCTTCTTAATTTGATTAACACAAAGGAAAACTCAATGAATCTCATCTTTGAATTTGCCATGAACAGAATGAAGAGCTAGAATTAAAATATGTCCCAAACTGTGGATTTTAATTCAGAAGGAAGATATCGCATTTCTGGACTAAAGAATAAAATAAATTAATGACTTCACTTAGAAATATCTCTTTTCTTTATCTAATTGTTCTCTTTCTAATTTTGTAACATGCCAAACACTGAAAGATAGAATGTTCATCTTTAAAATACACATTGAGTCTTAAATCTTAACAGGACCTGAAGATGTAATTATGAACCAAATATCAAATGATTTATTTCTATTCAGTTCGATCGAATCTTTTCCACATCATTAACTAATGGTCCTATCTGTCGTTTAGCAACACGCTACAAAAGGAAGGACGTAATTTTTAAGTTTAAAATACTTCCACAATTCAGAATCTTAGCAGGGCAACACGATCAGGAAATACGAGTTATCAGCGCAAAGTAACATTGGCCTTTGAAGGAAATGATGGTAGGTCAGAAGGTTTGAGAATTTTGTGCTAAAAAAGTAAAAAGAGAACTCATTGAATGCACTGTTTCGACAATCGAAGCTCTCCTCTGTGGATCGGACTGAATGCGAGTTTTAAAAATAAGCATTTTTCTAACGAGGAATGCCCAGAGGGTTTGTAGTGGAAGCAAACTTTTAGGTCACGAAGGTGCACAAATGGTCGATTCCCTCTATTTGAAACCGCTCTTCTGCTGAATAACGAATAGATGCTTTCTTACCGTAATGGAACCGGTTTCTTTTTTTCTTTTGGACCTGCTTTTGCTGATCCCAAAGAGATCGGATAACTGAGAGAAATTAAAAAGAAACAAAAGTATCCGCTTCCAAATAAAAGAAATGAGGCTGTGACGTCAGGAAAGTTAGGAAGCTAAGGATTAACGGTACTTCCATTCGTAGATTAACGGTTCTTCCAGCTGACTGCGGACGTCTTTTCGGATGTTCTCCACAACCAATTGATTTCCTTTTCACACTTTGGCTATGAGTTCCGAATTCGAGATTTTGATCGGCAGAAAGAAGTGTGTTTTAGAACTGAAATTTTTGCTCTCATTACTTTGTTTGTTGATTTATTAAGATCTGTCTCTTTTTTTTGAGGGGGAAAAGCATGAGTTTTTCTCTCAGCAAAAGAGAACACCAGTGGAAATAAAGAGCAAATTGATACGTCAAATATAACAAGCAGCTAGGTAAGTCTATGTTTTTCATTCGAAGTTTATTTTCTAGGCATTAAAATTAAGTTTCTTTCTGTAATATCAAGAGGTTTATTTTTTTATTGCTTTGACCTCAGTTATGTTATTTTGTTAAAATTTATTATGTTACTTTATGAATCAAGTATCTTATTTAATTTTAATACAAAAAATGCAACATTTATAAATTTTTTAAAGAAAAATGCGCATAAAAACCAGAAAAGTAACTTGTCTAATTTTTGGAGACCTATTTCCTATGAATTATTAATCATTATTAGAACTTTAAATTGTAGTTTGGCAGATTTTAAAATCAAGTCTCTCGCATATACGACACTTTATTAGAGTTCGGTGATTTTTTTTTCCTCATTTATTAGTAGATGAAACTTCACAGCACAGCTTTGCTCTTGGATGATCAATTAAAAACTTAATATTTAATCAAATGACTGCTGATGTGACTGATAAAACTGCTGTATAACTATTTAGTTTAACTTTATGCCTTGAAAAAAATCACTTATTAAATGGCTTCGGTTAGTTTTAAGTCATAAATTTCGCTATGCTAATAAGTACTTTTAAATATTTAGACAAAGATTGTAAATATTATTCTTTATGTTAATGAAAATATTTTATTTTTATTTTTATTTAAGGATATCTTCCCTATTATAAATTTTAAATAGACTGGTAGTATGCCAGTAGGGAACAATTATTAGAAATAAAATCACATTTCAAAAGCATTTTAAATTTTTTTCTTGAAATCTGTAATGTTCAATTATGGACTTCTTTTTGAAAATCAGCAGAAAAAAAAATTAAAACGGCGATAAATTGAATTTCTTAATTATTTGAATAATCCATCTTTAACAGTTGTATTAAAAAATCTCAAATATTTCAGTGCATTTTTAGTAAAATAATCTTGATAATTCTCTAATAAAAGCAAATTTTTAAATCAAAATTAATGATATTTTTATTTACGGTTAAGGAACAATAAGAACTTTTTTCAAAATTCATTTAATAGTAAAGTGATAAAGAATCATTTAATTTTACTCTTTGCACATAAAAAAATATTAATATAGCGTTCAAACAGTCGTTGATGAGATTTTCTCTTCCACTAAAGCATTCAATGAATTCTCTTTTTTGGGGGAAGCAAGCAGAATGTTTTTATAAATTAAATTTTATTCACTGTAATGCATTTTAAAACTTTCAGAAATTACTTCAATACTTCCTTTCTCTTTTTAATATTTACTGTTTGCTGAAAACTACCAGAGAGAAAAACAGTGCAAATAATTTTTTAAGTATGAAGCTTTTAATTTCCAGAGATTCCAAGGAACTCTGAACTTCTCGCTGTTCCAACGTTACAAAATAGTCTGTAGCATTAATTTACTTCTCCCCATAGACGGTAAAAAAATGGAAGAGTGAATCCTTTAACTGAAATTTAGTTGATTCATTGGCTTGTTTAATAACATAAAGTCATTTCCTACTTCATTATTCTTTAAATTCTTAGCAATAAACTTTATAAAGAGGGGTAACCTGATAATTAAGAAAAAGAATACTATTTTCATGTGCATAAATGACGTAGACATTTTAGTTTATTATCCTTTTTTTAAAGAAATAATTTAAATCAATGTGAAACTGCGGATTAAGGAAAAATCTGTACTCATTAATAATTCGCACGCATTAACATAAGTGTGGACGGAAATCCGTACAATAATATTTATATTAAACAAATTATATTGTTTATAGTTGATAAACACTAAGCATTAATGATGCATCCTTTTGTCAATATAGAGGAGGATTATAAAATGAAGTTTATGATTTCATAGAATACAAATTATTCGAGGAAACGGAATAAAATTTTGAATGCAGGCATTGTACCATATGTGACCAAGAATAATGTGAAAAACAATAGATCATCTCTCTTAGTTTTGGCACCTAAATTTCGTCTTCAACTACTTTTTTTTTCATAGTAACGTGATTCTCACAATAAAAAAAATGGAATTGGAAAAGTGCTTTTAGCACGAAAAATTATGGTACTACGCAGAGACAAAAAAAAAAAAAAAAAGAAAAAAAAGTGGAAGCTGTAACGGTGGAATTCATCAGAACACAAATTACCAATTCTTTGTCCGTAATGTCTCTGAATCTACCTTGAATCTCTCTTGAAGCAAGAGAAGTCATTAAAGTATACATATTTCTAATTCTGATGTAGGATATTGTAATAGTTGACATCAAAAGGCAATTTGATTTGAACGCCTCCTGACTTGAACAACAGACCTTTTACAGTGATGAAAGTTCTATTATCTGTAAAGACAATTAAAGGAGATGCACTACAGTAGAGGCATATGTACCGAATATCTATAAGCTATGATAAAATTAATGTTTAGTACAAGCTGAACAGGATCTGACATGCATTTTGAAGAAACTGGTTGCATATAGGATCTATCTTGTCTTAGACGATTGTTGAGATTGCTGCAGAATTTGCTAATGGATTTTTTATTTAGCATAATGCTGACAATATGTCAGCATTTCTCATTATCTGATCATGTTGATTAGAAGAACTACCTATATCGAGCAGATTCGAGCCTGGTGGGGTCCTTTTCCATTACGAAGCAAATGTGACTATGTACTTCTCCATCTTTGGTCCTTACTTTTTAAAAGAAATTACTGTCCAGGATCTATGAACTTATACCGTGATGAATACTAGTTATAAACCAAATATAAACTAATATATCATTCTTGATTTGCAGCAGAGAGATGCTCTTTCTGATATCGTGTAAATATAAGATGGTACTGCCCTACACTTGGTGACGAAATTATCTCCTTCCATTTTGTCAAAGTAATAAAATATCATTCAAATTTCTAAATGCAGAGATACCTGAAATCCAAAGTTTATGCATCAAATTCAACAACAATGTCAATTTTGAAAAATGACATCCGATGACCAACAGATTCCTCCTCATATAGCAGATAATGCAGCATAATGCATCATATATCGTACCAAAATTTTCTCATGTGGAAGAACTGACATCGAAAGTTTGTGAAACAGAAAAATGTTTGCTTTTATTACGTCTTTGTTTGTTAATGGCTATTTCGCCTTTTTCCCCATCTTTATATAGCGTTACACTTTCTGAAACTAAAAAGATACCTTTTTTTTACTTTGGAGATCACATTTCTGTGCAAAAAAGTGCTGTTGCCATTTAAAAAAAAATTCAAAATTTTGTCATTGTAACCGCGACTATGAGAGCTGGAATGTTATTTTTCACATCACCCTTGAATGTATATTTGCATTCAAAATTTCATTCCAGTCCCTGGAATGGTATACTCGCAAGGGGTTCATATATTGAAAATAAGTTTTCATACCACGCATTCTCAGCCTTTTGATTATAAGAAATGGAAGCTCATTTAACTCATTTCTTATCTTTTCATTTAATCACCAATTTATTTGCTATCTTTATCGATGCCCTTTTTCAGAAAACCAAACAGGGCTCTTTTCTATTACAACTTCAAAAAGCTTCGATAACCTCTATTACTTATTATATCAAATTACAAAGAACTTCAACCGTGAATGCAAAAAAATAGATGAATTAGTTTGAGTTTTACTACGTCTTATCAAATACAACTATTAACAATCGTATCTTATCAGTAGAATTTTTATCGTATTACAGTTGATTAAACAGTCTATTGTTACATTGTATTCATTTTATTGATATAATCTGAATATTAAAATGAGCTGTTTAAGATGTATTTGAAAGTTAAAAGAAACTTCTAAATAAAACAGATGAAGTTTTAATTTGTAATTCTGGTTAACAAATAATCAGAAAGTGGTGCATAAAAGATATTTCGATATGAATATCTATAATTATTAGGTTGTTCGGAAAGTAATTTCGTTTTTTCCTGACAAAGGATTTAATTGCATTTTTCGCACCCAATTTCATACTTAAACCGCAAAATCATTTTATGTTTTAAGAGCTGATATAGCAAGGCTTGAGTGTGAAAAAGTGCAGCTGATTCTTCGCAGTAGTTTTTGGATGGTGCCCTTTTAAATATGGAGAGCAATAAACAGCATTTTCGTCCTTTTTTTCTTTTTTGCTATATAAAAGGTAAAAATGCTGTTCAAGCCAGAAATAAATTAGCCAATATGTGTGGAGAAGATGTGTTAACAGTACATCAGTACCAGAACTGATTTGCAAAATTTTTCCTTCAAATGAGGAGGAAACCACCTCGATCAGTTTTTTTTTACAGCAAAGACCAAAACTTTTATGAACGTGTAATCATGTTACTACCAAAAATATGGCAAAAGGTATTAGACCAGAATGGCAATTTTATAATTTAATAAATAATTTATTCATTAAACGAAAATTTCTTTTCATTTTGACAAAAAAACAAAAAAAACAACGAAATGACTTTCCGAACAACCCAATACATTGTAATGGCCATGAAATGCTACAAGCTATACTAACATTTTATACTCCGCAGATGTAATTTATTTTGTTTATGAATATAATATAATGAAACGACTTGTTTAATGCATAAAACAAATGATTAGCAGTTAGCGTTTTGTATTTCTGAAAAAATGGATTAACCATTAATATTCGAACTTTAAAATAAAATATTTATTCTGTCTAAAATTATGCACTTTATTTTTAATATAAGAAAACGATTAGAGATTATTTCTTAGAATAGGAAATATTTTTTTCTGAATTAAAACTTAAAAAATGCATTGAAGCTTTGCAAAACATTTATTGCTTAACAAATAAACTATGTTGAAATTAAAAGTAACATTTCTGCTATCAATAAAATTGTACTAAAATCGGTTCCTATATAATTTTATAATGTCATTAAGAGTAATATTATTAGAAAAACATCTCTCCCATATTTGTCAGGTATAGATTTGAGTTTCATCATTATATATTATATTAAACACTTGCAATCATTTGTTTTCATTAGAGAAACCGTTTCTGCATCAAAATTTTGTAAAAGTAATTGTTCCCGTTTCGGGGTTTAATTATTTTGTCCCTCTGGTCATATTCACCCATTGCCCAGTCAATCAGTTAAGATACTTATGCCATAACATTAAAGGTCGAGTATGCACAGCACAAATTGTGGAATGCTATATGAAACGCGAAATAAAATGATGAACGTAAAATGAAATGATGAACGCTATATGAACGTGAAATGAAAATAAATAATGGTATAATTGAGGATTCTAAAGACAGTTTAGATTTCTTTTTACCAGTCATAAAATATATTTTTGGATATTTGAAAGTCAAAAAGATGTCAATGCAGTATCAAAGGGAATTAATGAAAATTGAAAAGTCTAAGGAACTTATCTCAAATGAAAAATAACATTAATTTATGGTTACATTTACAAAAATTCTCGGGGTTACGTTTTGAAAAAGATTAATTGACAATTAATTGCTCAGTAATACCGTTTTATGTTTTCGCTAACCTATAAAGTACCAAACGTGAACACTGTAAGAAACGGATTAAAAAATTCGAAAAAAAGAAAAAAAATTGATTTAAAAATTGAAATTATTTTTTATACTTGTATAAGTTATTAAAAAATATTTTTAAAAGCATATTCAAAAATTGTGCAGTATAAATATTGTAAATTAGGAAACGTTTTGAAAATTAAGTAAGTAAGCAAGGACTGTTAACAAATTCTAAAAACCATTTTATGACAACAACGAAGGAGATTAATCTAGAAACGATATTATTTTAGAATTGAAGAAAATAACTTGAAGATATTATCGATAAAGTCAATTAGAGAACTAAATAAATCTTCAGTGCTTGAATAAATACTAAGAGTAACAACGACACTGGGGATTTGAAGGTGCCAGTGGCATTACAGCTCAGTACAAAACAAATTGCTTAAAAGGATTTCTGAAATTCTACTTACAATAGAAAAAATTGAATAAGATATTAATTATGGAAATGATTGAAACAAGTTTAAATGAACAAATGGATACTTAATTTTTTTTAATCTCTCATTCGAACGGCATAGTTGAATAAACTTAATTAAATCTCCGATTCGCTTCAGCAGCTAAAATTATTAATTCTAATCAGGAATTTCATTCAGAATTAAGCCGTGTTCGCAAAGTATTTCCATGTAAATACTCAGTATTAAATAAATAGTAATAAGTAATTAAGTAAACAAGTGAACAATAAAATTAGTATTAACTAGTTAATCGAATTAAACGAGAATTTTTTGGCACCTCACAAACAATTCCCTTAATATATTTTTATAACTGAATTACTGAAATCTTTTTGACGAATCGAAATATTTTACGCTTTTTACTTTGTTCTGTTACGTTACTTACTTTATTCCCATCGTTACCATAAAACAACGATTACAAACTGCAAAAGAGAAAAAAAAAATGTTTTCCAATGAGCACCCACCTGAAAAAAAATTAATTTTTAGAATTACAGATTAAATTTCAAGTTTATAATAATAACCCAGTTCGTAGCTATTTATTGAGACGAAAAATATTTCATAAAAATAATAACTTTAAAATAATATTCAATGTATGCCCGATTAATGAAAATAACAAACCTCTTTCATATTAAAATATCACTATTTTGCGAATTACAATACACCAAGTAAGAAAATAATAATTTCTGGAAACGATAACGATATTTTAAATATATTCAAAAAATTATTTTTGAATTATTGCATTCCTAAAAAGAATTTTTCACTTCATCAGAAAACAGAATAGTCAAAACAAACATCGTTTTGATGGAATCCAATTCCATTCTGCTGTAGTCACGGATGAACTAGCTTTGTATAGCCTCAGGTATCTTTTGCCCAAGTGCCCTAAATTCAACAAAATTTTTGCAGCTTCGCTAAGCAAACCACGAGACAAGGGGAAGGGGCCATTTGTTTTAACACCACTTGAAGAACTAACGAGTAGAATTCCCTTTTCTTTATTCACTGTCTTTCTTTTTCTTTTCTTTCTTTTTTCTTTTTTATTTTTTTTGCTACTATGTTTTCGGTCAAGTTCAAGTGTTCTTTTACAGCAGCACAAGTCACTTGCTTTATTATTAATAATCTGTAACTTGTTGTAATTATACTTTAAAAAAATCAACCCGTTAAGTTTCTGACCCTGCCATGACTGACCCAGATTTTTTTTTTTCCCAGCTGTCTGCAACAAAGGGATGGAGAAGCTGAGAAAACCGGCGAAGAGCGTTTTGCTGTCTTTAGTCTCCTTGGCCTTCGTCTTAAAGCCGCAAGGTCAGTTCTCAAGTATTCTTCCTAATAGGGAGGCCCCGGAAGCCGATCTTTCAAATCCGATTCAATGAACTGCAACTATTTTTATCGAAAGTAATGGCATTTCAATGCCCAGAATAAATACTCTGGTGCTACTTAATATATTGGCATTGATGAAGGGGAAAAATCCTATATAAAATGGATGAATCATTTATAT
>JAPMOQ010024920.1:810577-858446 GCA_026543055.1 Argiope trifasciata | reverse complement strand
AAGCTGATACCCCTCCAAAAATAATATTAAGTTTAATCAATTAATAATTTAGCAATGTTTTAACAAAATAGGATGAAAGGTACGATAGTACATAAAATACGAACAAATATCCTTTTTTATATATTAGATTTTTGTATTCTTTAAGAATTGTAAAGTTGGTGTTCCTTTAGAATGGTAATGAAAGAAACTATTGATTGTATCTCTTGATTCGTTTAATATTCGTGCGGAATTCTCAAGTTTAGTTTTAGAAAATGCGATTAAAATATTTTCTTTCAAAAATCATTAAAGATAGAAATTTTATTTATACCATAAAATCGTTAATATAGTTGAAAAGTTAATTTCTTGAGGATGAAAATTAAGATTTTACAAAATTATTTGCACTATAATATTTTAAGAAGTTACTGCGAAAATTGCTAACATATAATTAAAATTTAAAATGCCTAGGATTGGTCTCCCTGAAATTTCCTCTCAAAATCAATTATAAAGTTATTACCTCTGAGAATGACTTTCGTGACATTTGTGTTCAATAGCTGTTCAATATTAACCTTTAACTTGGATTTAGCATTTCTACTGGAATGCTAAATCCATTCTAGCATTTCTAATGTGTCTCCTAGGCGAGCTATTTGGCGATTTATCCTTGGTAAATAGATAAGGTTGAGATCCGAATTTTTATTTTTTGTTTTGGATAACTGCACTATGCTTATAACCATCTCGTAGATGTAGGCAATAAGCTGACTAAGTTTAATCGCAATCGGATGAATGGTTTAGAAAAGCATAAGAGACATACAAACTTATAATGGTTGACACCTGATGCTAATGCAGTTTTTGTTCAATGTTAATTAATTAATTACATTTTTTCTGTAATTACTATTTGGACTCCAATGTCTCCAGCTCTGAGGTTACTGACGCGACACCCTATCAGAAATAATATAAGATATGTATAAATAAAATAAGAAAATAAGTAAGAATAGAATTACACATACATATATATAATTTGTTTTTGTTTGTTTTGTTTAGAAAGAAGCGCGATTCTTTTAGAGTGGTAAAGTCATTTATTTTGTCTTAAGTATTTTTAACTAGCGTTCACGATTTTATATTTTAAGAAAACAAGAATGAAAAACAAAAAAAGGGGGGACTGAGGGGTGGTGGTGGTTGGAGTATGGTGCTAACCACAAATTAGCCGTTTTAGTTTATTTGCTTGACTTTTCTTAAACAATTACTGTTTCTAGTGAGATGATTTCAGCATGTAGAATGAGTAAAGAAAGGAGAAAGTGAATACCTTTTTTCAGTAATAAATCAGAGAAAGCGTAAAAGTTTTTAGAAACATCAAAATAAAATTATAATTGAAAGAATGAATGGCATTACGAGAACGGTTTAAAAGAACTGTTCGAAAAAATAAGTGGTCGATTTGCGTTGATTCAAACAGTTTTCATCAAGTAATTTTTATGTATTATTTATTTTCGACAAACGATTTCTTTTCCTATTTCGAACATAACCACAAACATCAACAATATTTGGCTAACTTTGGGTGATGGGTTATTCAATGAATCTAATCGTTCAGTTATGCTTATTAAATTACGCCACATTACACTTTTTATTATTAAATGCTATTTTAATTAAAGTATAAATTTCGTTAAATTTGATGAATTTAATGATTGTATGCTTCTTTATTAACCTGCGAGTATCCAGTATGTTTGAAACAGAATGCTGATTTTTATACGCAAGCACACACACACGTGTGTGTGTGTGCTTGCGTATGTGTGTTTAGTACTCAGATTCTGAGAATGCATGAATTTATTTCACCTTGAGACGTTTATTTTTATGTAGAGTATAAAATTAATTCCTCAGATTTTTAGAAATGAATGCAAAATACCATGCGAATAATATTTTCAAAGAAAGATCTTTAAATCAACGGCTTTGAATATTCTTAAAATTAGATGCTGACATGGATTTCCTTTCAAAGAGGTTTTTCATATACAAAAAGGGCTGGTTGCTGGTTTATTAAAACAATCTGTTAATCTGAACTGAAATTATTGTATAAATGCAAATTTTTTGAAAATTGAAGTACGGCATTTTTGATGCAGATTCATCTGGTAATTCGCCATATATGGGAGCTTGGTAATTTCTACTCTGGATCTTTCACCGTGAAAAGAGTAAGAATAATTGGCTCAAGTGCCATTGTCGAAACTTGACCATGGCTTGATATCACTTGATGTTGTAATTTAAAGTCAACTTATATCGTAATTTTACTCTTCAATGGACGATTGCCGTTGCGACTAAGCGAAACTTTGATGGATCAGAGAATCAGTATTTCGTATTGCATTTAATAGCTAGGAAGAATAATAAAATAATCCAATTAAATAATCTCATTTTTCTCATATAATCAGTGTTAAATTCCAAGGTTATGAGGAAACTAATTAAATATCGCTCAAAATAATCCAGTTCTCTGAATCCACTGGAAATTTTCCATAAAGGAAATTTTTGTTTCAGTCCTTCGTATATTCCTCGTCTGACATTATCAATAAATGTGATTTTTTTTTGCGATTGATTGCCTGATGCTATTAAATTTTAATATAAACTTAAAAATAAATAAACAATTATAATTTAGTAATTAATTTAATATTATTTATTTTATGTTAATAATTTTAATAATTATTTAATAATTTTCTACCATTACTATTAGCTTAAAACACTTTTTTATGACTTAAGTCTCATATAGATAATTGGCCTCATTCTAACATTTTAAGCATGGCATATGCTTGCAATTTAGACTTCATAATGCATACTAATTCAAAAGCTTCCTTGCATATTGAAAGCAAGATAAAATAATTCTGGATTTTTTAGAGTTTCGGTCAACTCATAAAATTCTTCATGAACCATAGTTTTTTAATTGTAGATTTTATATTGTATTTTAATTACAAAGAAACATAACAAATTGAATAGCTTTAGAATAAATGTTAGTACGATTGAAACAATTATTCCCTAGGAATCAAAATTAAACAATTAAAAAAGAATCCAGTCTAAGGACTTTCTCAAGGGTCACCCTCAGACAGGGATTCAAACCAGGGATTTTTTCTGTAAAGAGTCTGACTTTCGTCAAGCAATTGACCCTTCGTGACCCGAAAATCCCAGAATATTGAGGTTTTGGAGATAAATTAGTATCACAAAACAAAAGACATCAAATTTTGAACAATGGTAAGTCAAAAACACAGCAAACCAGAAAAAACATGAAATCAATAAATCAGATTCGTCAATATAATTGAAATTTCATATAACATATATTGTAAAATAGACTTAGTAAAATAAGTCAAACTAAAATCCAATAAAAATCACCGTAAACTGACAAACACAAGAATATAAAATCAAATTCAGAAAAATAAAAAGGTAGAAATTTTTGTTTAGAAAATATTTAGAAAAATATGTACATTGTATTTAGTGAGCGCTAATGCTGCTACTACTAAAACACAAATGAACTGAATAACTTTAGAATAAATGTTAGTACGATTGAAACAATTATTGCCTAGGAATCAAAATTAAACAATTAAAAAATTAAACAATGCTGCTACTACTTTTTTGTTTAGAAAATATTTAGAAAAATATGTACATTGTATTTAGTGAGCGCTACTGCTGCTACTACTACATATTTTTCTAAATATTTTCTAAACATTTAAAAATTTCCGTAGATAATTTCCTTACTTTACTTTGTTTCTGGATTGATAACAAATTGAATGTCACAATTGAGTTATCCAATTGAAGGGATTATTTTTAGAACAAATGTTTTAGCTTTTAATTAACTTTATTCTTTCAACTTGAGCGTCTGGTTATTTAGTTTACAAGTATCTTTATTGCTGTGTCTCTAATTTTTTTTATCCAGACACAAAGGAATTATCCATCACAAGGGCTTTTTTTCGTGTTTCTTCATCCGTTTCACCAGGTTAATAGCTTCTCAGTGTTATTTACTTTATCTTTTGTCCTCTATTTCGAAGATTGATGAGTAAAACAATATTTAACATTATTTAAAAAATACTATCAAGATTTCTAGTAATACCAGTATTTTTTTTTTAATTACTAGTTTTCTCATAAGCATATTCTTCTACTCTATGTCAGAATTTTTAAAAAATAAATTTTACCTTTTAATAATTTTAGTGGTTGAACGTTATTACCAAGTTTATATATTTTATGAATTCCAAAACTTTTGTAAAAGACTTCTCTTCGAATCATACTTTTTCGCAGAGATATATACTTCTCTTTTTTTTCAGAATATTTACAAAATTCGTAATTTCATTCTAAGAATTAGCGGCATGTAGAAATTAAACTTTTTTCAAATCTCCTTCTTTGACGGCAAGATACAAAGGTCTTTAATGTTTATATGTAATTTATTATCTTCTTGTTTATATACACAGTAGGAGTTTTAAAAAACTGAAAGCTGTAAAAAGAATTCGTTTCATTTTTGTTTTTTCAAAATTTTTGCAAAGTTGTCATATTCAAATCATGGCAACAATTTTTAAGAATCTACATTTTCGCAATAAAAATGAATGTCTATGGAAGTAATTGGAAGCTTAGACCATGAGTGCTTATCAGCACTGTCATTTACTGCATATATAATTTTACTTATTAGATGTGAATTCAACCGATGACAACAATTTTACAGTTAAGAATTTACATTTACGCAAAAAAAGCATGTCTATGAAAGTAATGAGAAGCTTAGACCATGAATGCCTATCCGCACTGCCATTTACTGCATACGTAGTTTTACTTATTAGATATGAATTTGTGTGATTTCTGTCTTTAGCTTTATAGGAAAAATATATATTACGAAAGACCTTAAAAACCGGAAAAATGTCATAACAGATCTATTTTCAAAAGCGTACGTCTTCACAGAAATACATATACTCACTCCTAAAAAACCAGCTAGGGATTAGGAAAAGAAATACAAAGTATGTATCTGACAAATTTTTATTTTGGTTGAACTGCGCTTGTGCCACCTCTTAAGACTCTCAATTTGAAAATGTTTACACATTTTTTTTCAATAAAAAATATCTTTGCAAAGACTCGAAAGTTATTGCACGCCAAATCCGCAGCAAATTAAAAACTATACCGCACATCATACGAATAAGGATCGAAAATAATTGTTAAAAAACAAGACTGGAGCTTTAGAATATAATTTACTGCGGAGTTTATGGTGAAAATACTCTATGGCGTAGGTGATTCAGTATGCCATATTGGTTATAGTTTAGTTTGGATATCCCGTTTTTAAAGCAACACTACTGCTATTTTGGGACGGATCTCGTCATTTTGAACCACGTTCAGATGACAGGGATGACACCTGATCTGGCACCCCTTCTTCAAACTTGGATAACACTCCAGTGGGAGGATGTTTGGCTCCGACTAATTTAACGTACTAAATTAACCCACCATACCCGCTTACACGACGGTTCTACAGTGGTATACGGTCTCGGACCTGAAACTCTCCGGTTACGAAGCCGAGACCTTAAAACTAGGCCTTTCTGGCCTTTCATTTCAGATATCGACAAAAAGCGTTTAATATGTTTATTGTTCAGCGAGTTTTTAATTCGAATTTTATGTATTCAAAAGTATAAATCATTAATGGTTTCGAGAAATTATTGATATTTCTAAGTATAAAAAGCAACCTTTATTTTTCATTTCTGAACGAGAAGAAAGTAGTTAAAAATTTTATTTTATTTTACTAGTATATTTTACTTATATTTTAAAGATATGTCAAACTTTACTTTATCAAAGTTTAATTATAACAGGAGAAATAGAAGAATAGATTATTATAACATCATTGCCAGTATTATGGTCAAAAGATATGGTTCGCTTTCACTAAAATTTATTTCGATCAAGGATGATAAAAAAACAATTATTAAAATTCTAAATAGGAAGCATATCGCTAGGTAAACTTGTCTAAGACACTTTTCCATTCATCCATTTCATTTCAATTAAAAATCTTAAAGTTTATTAACTGGAAAAATAATGAAATTGAACTGGTTAATTACTAAGAAGAATATTGAAATAGAACTGATTAATTACTAACAAAGATAATGAAATTGAACTGGTTAATTACTAAGAAAAATAATGAAATAGAACTGGTTAATTACCAACAAAGATAATGAAATCCACATGGTTGATTGCCAATATAGGAAAAGAAAAAACTGGTTGATTACCAACAAAGAAAAAGAACAGGTTAATTATCAACAAAGATTATAAAATTGAATTGATTGATTACTAAGAAAAATATCGAAATTGAACTGGTTGATTACTTACAAAGATAATGAAATTGAAACAATTAATTACTAACAAAGATAATGAAATAGAACTGGTTAACTACTAACAAAGATAATGGAATTGACCTTGTTAATTACTAATAAAGATAAAGAAGCTACACGCACTAGTTACTAACAAAGATAATAATGAAATTAAACTTAAAAACAGATAAAAATGATCACTAAGTCATTAATGATCGCTCAATTTAAAAGAAAAAGTCACCGAAGAAAAGTCGTTAAGAAGAAGTTTGACCCTCTTCGGAAGCACAAACGTCTCCTAACGCAATCATTTAAAAAATAACTCAAGTTCAGACGGCGAAATAAATCATGATCATTTTTTCATTCAAATGGGATTTTTTTGTCTTTTTTCATTCAACAAGACTTTTTATCTGCAGGGCCAAAAAATTAGAAACGCCTGATTGACTATGACAGGTATTTTGAACAAATGAAGACACATGTTTAAGTATTTTTCTAAAGCAACCGGTCCTTGTAGGAAATTAGAACATCCTGTTTCATTATATTAATCAAACTACCGTTAAGTTACGGTAGCTTTTTAAATGGCATTATTCATCGAAGCATGTCCAATCAGCTTATTAATCCTTGCTTCACTTAGAATCTTCTTTTGTAATGCAGATGAGATACCAGACTTTTTTTATTTGATTCAGACAATGGAAACTCTCATTAGATATAAATTTACCGTTGACTTATTTTTGTTTGTTTATAATACAGGATTATTTGTTTTAACTCTATGAATAGCGTCATTTTTATGGCCGATTTATTAAAACTGGGACGAATTCTGCATTTTTTTTAATAGCTAGAGTCTAGAAAATTTAGTAGGTTTTGAATTTTCCTTATAGTTTTAAGGTGAATTCTTCAAATAAATGTGATGTCTTTGACTAAAATAATTTTTTTTTCTGTTTTATAATTAATGGTTTGGAACAATAACATAGAAATTTCGATACAATAACAGAAATAAGTTCACATCTTACAATCTTTATTCCAACAAAATTGTAACCTATAAAACAAAGGAATCCATACAAAAATAATAAATGAAACTATTAATTTTATTTTGATATCTAAGATTTATAAAAGCTTTCAAAATATTGAAATATGTTTTATGATTCGTAGATAGTTGTGCAGAAATCAAAGAATACATCTGCTGATAATCAAATTATTCATTTTTAGGAAATAAGTTTGGGGCTGAAAAATTCACATGTAATATGCGTTACTCATTTTTTTTTTGAAATCCATCAAATATATATTACGTGATGCGACATCACAGAACTGTTTTTTTTTTAAATGAATAGTATATGTCAAGCATTGTCACATTTATTATGTGATTTCGACATTATGTGAATGATTTTACTGGCAAGCTTTTACAAAGGACCTATTAAATTTTGTGAAGATATTTTTGATAATTCATATTAATTTCAAAGTCTTAAAACTAATTTTTTATACAATAATTTATACAGAGTGAAATTTGGTTTCATTAATAAGAAGAAAGTTTTTTTTTATTTTCCTTATAGTGGGCTTTTTTAAAAGTTTAAAGGATTTTATAAGGCAATAATTTTACTAAGATTTTTGATTTGAATAAAGCGTGAGTTTGACTCATTTTTTATATTATAAATGCAATTTGACATTCCATAAACTAAAACCTATTGCTTATCCCTGAATTAAAGAATTGCTTATTCCTGAAAAAGCTTCATCTTTATATCTGTACAATTATATCATTACAATGTAATCTATAAAATGGTATTAGTGAAACTATATTTTTTTGGATTTCAAACAACCTGTATAGTTTATATTTTCATCTTTCGAATTTTTAATTCGTGAATAATATGCAGAACCAGTTTCCATTTTTTAAAGCCGTTAATTAAATGGTACATCTTGTGTCAATAAAAAAAATATTGATATAACATGAACGTGGAATTTTAACGTCATTTCTGTAGATTACCCCCATGAAATGTCTAACTCTGTCTTCCACTGGTTTCTATTGAAGGCAAAGTTTTCAATAAAAATATTTATATCACTGAAAGCTAATTAAACATTGAAGTCAATGGAATTTTTTAATGTACTGTTAACAAAATGCATCCATTATCTGAAATATGAACAATCGATCAGCCTTTCAAAAATTGCTTTGGAAAAATTTTCAGTCAGTCTTAATAGTTTCCATTCTCTTCAAAAATTTCAGCACGAGATTGTAAACTATTTGACCCCGAAGAGCGCCTCCATTGGAAATGCGGACATAATAGACCTATTAACCTGAATATTTTCTATAAGCATTACTTTGCAGGGGTAATTGTCTATCCTAACAACTGGTTTCGTTAAAGTCAAATACAGAAGCTCATAGAATCTTTTGAAAAATGAATTTTTAAGACACTAGAATTGTATTTCATTTTCAAAATTTGTTCTAGATTGTATTTTTTGAATTCGAAGCAGAAGATTTTCTCAGAAAAAAATACGTTTATATTGTGAAGGAGTTAATTTTTAATTATTATTATTTTTGAAAAATTAAGAATTGTTAAAAGGGATTTTAAAGAATGCTTCCTTATTTACTGTTATTTTCAAAATAAATTCTTAATATGGATATTTTTTTCTTCATCATATTTGATAATTTTAGTCAAAGGAAATATGAAAAAGAATTTCTTTAACAGAATATGCTTATGCAGTTGTAAATTACAATTAGAAAGCAAAACTTTAAGTTAAAGAGATGTGAATTATTAAAAATCGGGAATAATTTGCTTTAAAGAAATTGAAGTGTAAATAATAACTGTTTTCTTGAATTTATTAACTAGTACAAAATCATACTGATTTTATTATTTTTCCTTTTTTTAATTCTAAAAACATACAGCATTTATCACTAAACAAGACTGAGATTTGAAATTAGGTCCAGACCATTATTTCCATCATTTTGAATCACGTTTAAATGCAATTTCAGAAAAAAACTCCCATTCAGACTTTTTAAAGGATAACTTTTAAACAAAATAACTTTATATTTATCGTTAAATTAAGAATGAAATTTGTAAATTTCGTTAAAAAAATTTGAAATTCTAATTAAATATTTTTTTTCTTCATTATATTAACGTATATATTATATTGTTTATTACATTGCGTAGATCAGAGTAATAGATTTAGAGCTATATTTACCTATTATTTTTTAAAAGGAAAAAAACAAGTTAGGCATTATAATATGTTCAGTATGAAGTAATTGGAAAGATGGTCATTAATTGAGCATCATGACAATACTTCTACTGAATGTGCAATTAAGTCAATTTAAATGAAATAAATATATTAAACTTTTATTAACGTATTTAAAAGTAGAATTCCTCTTATTTTAATTATTTTTCCCTTTGTAGTCGTTAATTTATGATCAAATATATCACGCAATATTCGCATCCTAGTTTTTTTTTATCGGATTCGCTTTTTAATTGAGAACATTCGTATGGAACCAAGCTTTAATTCAATGAATCAATTGACTAATAACTATAAAACACTCTATTATTTTCAAAAAACAAACGTACGCAACATTTCAAAATTTTAGTCTATCATGATATGAATGAAAAATTAATTGTAACATTTTACCTTTATGAACATTAAACAAATTAAATTTAATAAAAATAAGGGAAAAGTATTGAAGATTCTTTTTAGAATTTTAATTAGAGTAAAGTAAATTAGAGTAAAATAAATAAATGTAAGAAGAGACTTGAATTTCGTTAGTCAAAGGATTTGAACCCGTTTGTTGATTATTTCCAACTGAGCTCTGAGATTAAAAGCGATTTTACGATAAAAATTACATTAAAGAATGATCAAATCTTCTTTGTAGAAATACCATGAGTGCAATATATTTTGATGCTAAATTTATTCATGGAATTAATAGCGTGTGATATAATAACTAAATTTAATTTTAATTTTATTTTATTAATAATGATTATCAAATTATAGAATTAAAAATAATGTTACTTATATGTATGTTATAAAGTTTAGAGGCTTTAGTTTCGTCTTCGAAAAACTTCTTCAATTTACGAATATCGCTTCATTTTAAAAGGTTCTTCAATTATTCCCAATGAAACATTTTCTTCATTTTCTATATAAATTAAAAAACCTATTTACTTGAAAAACTGTTCTTTTCTTGAAAAAATTTCAAATAGTTTAAAGCATATCATTTGTTAATTTTAGATGGTATACAATTTATTCTACAATGTTATATTACCTACAATTATACATAATCTAATACAACTATAACTTCTGCATCTGCAATATATTCATACACAACAATATTTTTTTAAATTATCATTTACAAAATTATGTACTGATTATTGAATTTTGTTGTTATAAATCTTCCTTTTCCATTTCAACAAACTGACCTTTTTAATTTATTGATAACTTAAAACACTATTTAAATTAAAGCATTCATTTCAGGATGGCCTACTTTTTAGTAAAGAATTGCATTTTATCCTAAATTTTGTTGAGTTCTTACAGATATTTCTAATTAAATGTCTTACAGTTAAATGATTCGATAAATGCCTTATCGACATGCTATTGAGTAACAATTTGTGCACTATTTATCAATCCTTAAAGTTATGTTTTGCTGTATTTCAGGGCGAAACTATTAAGTTTTTCTTAGCAGTTTGCTAAGAAATATTAAACTCCTATAAAATAATTTGTTTACATTAAAGTCATGACTGTTGTTTAAAGGTCCTAATTTTGGTTGGCCCTAAAGGCCAACTTATAAGCACGTTATTTATTCTTTTCAACTTCATCTACTATGATTTTCAGCTTAGGAAAAGTTAACATAATACAACTGAATTCTCAAGTCAATTTTAATTATTCGAACTTGATATATATTTTTAGGAAAATGCTCTTATATAAATCATATTTTTTTTCTTTCTGTTCGAAAAAAATTGTTTAGCTTTTATTTTAATTTGAAATGGCATAATGTAATTTTCTCATTTTCTTACTTTATTACAGTTAGATCCCTACAGATACGACCTCAAACATGTTATAATTCTATGGGAGACGTTGGAACTTGCATGTTTGTATGGGAATGCATAAAAACAGAAGGTAAACATTTAGGAACTTGTGCTGATGGATTTCTCTTCGGAAGTTGTTGTGGTCACAGTGATTCGAAAAACAATCTGATTCCACAGATAAGCACTGTCACAGAGAGTTATAACAGTGAAAAAACAACTGAAATTCCAAATACATCAGTTACACAGCATGGAAGTCCTAACAAGCCTAAACCATCTAATAAGCCTGAATTGTCGGGAATATTTAACACGAGACCGGTTTACGCTCAAACTACAACTGCGTCAAGTCCAACAAGGCCAAAACCTGGGCAGCATTCAAAACTTCCCGTTAAAACTACTCAGCGGCCGGGAATGAAACCAACACAAACAGCTGAAAAGCCAGCTGTTAATTCTACAAGTAATCCATCTTCATCAGTAACTTCCGAAAAACCTTTAACGTTTTCACCTACATCTTCATCAGATGATCTGACCCAGAAACAGAGTTCTTCAACAAATAAATATGGTAAGTAAAATCAAATAGCGTATAAACATAGTTTCTTTTGAATACAAATACTGTCTGTAATAGAATTGAAAGTTTTTTTTTCTATACATGAGAAAACTTTCTTTGATCAGTACATACTATACACTTGATCTATACTACTTCTTTTGGAATAGTCAATTGAAATATTATGAGTTTCATATCTAAAGTACATTTCAATAAAATGAGAAGTGAAATCCTTACAACAGTTTTTCTAATGTCTTCTGCCAATTAAATTGTGTTTAGTTTTACCCCTAGCAGAACAGATCTAAAAGTTCACATGCTAACGATAACGATGATTGTACATGGTTTTGTACATGAGGATCGATGCTGAGCATTTTGTGCACAGTTTCGATTACTGCTTTATAGATAATAGAGAGGCTCATCAGAAACAATATGACCGAAAATGAGCTGAATAAAGAAAAGAAAAAAAGACGCAGAAGAATAAATAATGGTATAGAAAATAAAATTATTTTAATTGATATGAATTTTACCAAGATTTTACTGGACATGGGAGTTAGTTCATCTGGCATTTTGAAAAGGGTTGTCTTTGAGGATTTGACAGGAAGAGAAAATATTGTAGCTAAAAACTCCAACAATAGTATGTAATTACTAGACCAGAATCTCGATTAATTAAAGAGCGATCTATTCAGTCTAATTAAAGAATGATGAATGCAGATTTGAGTAGCGGACACGAAACTGCATTCACTGCATGGATGTCATAAATACAAACCGTAAGTTAGCATGCGATATTGAAATGAGTAAGTGTAAATAATAATATAAATAATCCGTATTTTAACAAAATTAAAATTATATAAAATTTGGTATACTTTTTCTAGCTTTTGTGAGGGAAACTGACAAACTGTCATTCTTTTGCATGGTGCTATGAGGAGGTGCGTTTTTTTCCTTCTTTTTATCTCTAGATGATGGTATGGAACATATCACTGAAAACGTAATACAGTAGACCCTCTGAAGAAGATATTTTATTTTATTGGAATCTTTCCCGATTTTCTGTATAAATATAATTCAATCCTTCGTCGAAGAAATGGAATTCTCTTTGGAATATTATTCGACTGAAAACTGTGAAATAGATCTAAATATTAAAATACTATATGACTGAAAATCAGTATTTTCTGAAGAGCAATATAGTAGTCACAAATTACACATTCAGAAGCAAATTAAGCATCTTAAGAATTTTTAGGAATTGTTAGGTGGGCCAATCTAATTTCTGACTGGTGGCTCTGACTAATTTCTAAAACTAGATAGTTTTTAATTAATTTAATTCCTATACAGGGTGTCCTAAAAGCATTGATCCTGACATTTATTCCTTAAATATTGATCATTTACATACAGGGTGGGCTTGAAGAAATCTGCAAAATAAATCTGACCCTCTTCTATCTGACTATTTGAATCCTATGGCGGATAAAATGAATTCTGCTACAAATCGGAAAACCAATCCAATTTTTAAAAGTTTTTGAAAAAACTGTGCTTATAAATAAGCATTTATTTCGAAATAACAAGAAATATTCTATAACACAGCACCATTTTCATCAGGTTCTCAAGATTAAAAAGCTATAAGAAGAAAAACAAAATCGAATTATCATCAACATCTTTTATTTTGAATACTGAAAATCCCCTAAGAACTATCTGTAAAATTTACAGAAAGCTAGCCTTGCTTTGGAAATTCATCAGTGAGATTGGAGTCTGTCGAAACATACATTCGACGAAAAGTCGATAAAATAAGGAAAGTGTATAAATGGAATGCATGCACATTTGCCACCGTGAACTTTTTTTCATATGTAAATATCATCTAATGTGCCAGTGCGTTCATCCCAATTATCGGTAAAAAAAGGCGGAACGATCCAATGAGCAACTCATAAATCCTCAACATCTTAATTATTGTTATTATTGCCTCACTAATTTTCCGGACTTCGCTTAAACTCAATAAATTCTTTCAACACTGTGCCGATGTCTATATTTTTGCTTCTAAACGGGTATGTCTTGTATCACACTCGGAGCATATCTGGATACACATTTTGTATATGGATTTTGTGATTGTAACCCACTGAGAACCAAGGAAGAGGAATTCATGTGCGCTATCCAAATCGTCGTACACCCAACCATTTCGTATTTGTCTCAGTTCAGCAAAGTCATAGGGGAATTTGTTTGATAAGGCGTACGAAAGGAGCTAGGATCGCCGATCAGCTACCGTACTGTTGTGTGTACTCGATGTAGTGGATGACGGTCTCAGAGCAAATTCATGTACATTTACCTGAGAGTGAAAATGGGGTTTCACGAAGTGAAGTGGTAAAAGCCTTACATGAAAGCCATTATCATCTTATCATTTCACGCAGTAACAAGAACTACTGTTCTCAGGTTCATAATAGTGAATAACATTTGCCAGTGTTTGTTAGAGCTAGTGGCGGATTTCTGCACAGGTGGTAGAGGAGGTCGCCAGGTGTCTCGAAGTATATAGGGGCCTCAAAATATACTTGAAGGAGTATCATAGTGCTAAGCCGAATATAAATTTTATTGTTCAGGTCTTCCCTTCGGTATGATTGCCGGAGTTTTTCCATTTTACTCTTTAAAAAAAAGTTCATTCACCGATAAAAGTGTTACTGAAAAAGTGTGATGTAAAATTCTTGCGAAATCAAAACGCTGCATCTGCCAATTCTTTTCTTACACTTTTTAAGTTTAGAATATTTCCCCGTCGTCTCTCTTTGCTATTCGCACACTATAACATGTGTTACCAGGATTTGGATACATAATCTAGTTATAAAAATGGAACTATTTCTATAAAATCAAAGAGAATGAAAATCGTTAAAGAACTCAATAACTGTTGCTTTAAATTATATGTGTATAATAAAATACAAGATTCATTAGTCTAGAAACAAAAAAAAAAGTTACTTGCCATATAAAATGGGTGGATAAAAAGCATAATAAATGTACAAATAAATAATAAAAGCTATAAATGCATTAGGAATTGCTTTTCAATACATAATGATATCACAAAATAAATATTAAGATAAACTTAAAACTGAAATAAGTTCATCTTGCTACTTTTTTGTCAACAACAACTGCGGTGGGGGATACAAAATATGCCTATGCGCCTACGGCCTATGGCCTACGAGCGCCTATGGCCTCGTATTACCAAAAACCGTCACTGGTTAGAGCGAGATAAGGAAGAATAGTTCATGCGAATGGAAGTATGGATTGATGAATCACTTTTCTTTCAGGATGGTAATTTAAATTTCATTATTAGCATCACTACGCAGAACAAAATCCACACGTAAAACTAAATTCTTTGTTCAAGATCCAATTCAAAATCAGTTATTAACTTGGAATGATCCCTAATCTCTTTAGAGTTCGAACTGTATTATAGGATCAATTGAAAAGTAATATGTGGTTGGAAATTCTGGTGCATCACCTTCGTACAACTTTTGTTTCCATTGCTTTGTACCAATAACAATGTAGCTTTACGTACTTGGCATTAACATTTTCTTTCTTCCACCTAATTAAAAAAGCAAGCTGAAGACAGACAGTACATTAAAATTAAGAGGTACAATGCCCTACCCCCCCTTATTTTTTGAGTGAATGCCGATTTTATTGATGCATTGCAAACTAAAGACTTAATTTCTCTCGAACCAGAATATTGATATGGTTTATTGTAGACTGACTCGAAAGTTGTAAGTATGAATAAGTGTTTGTTAATTTTGAAGACTGTAGGTAAAATGGCGATTACGGTTTTCAAAATTTAAAATTTTGATGAACAATTCGATTTTTTATTTCGCCAAGATTTCGAAGTTTGTAGCTAGGATTTAAATCCAGGTACCTTGATGAAAATGTTTAATCTTAAAGAATTTTCTCTACTCTTTCAAAATATACATTATCTTACATATAAATCTTTCAAAAACTCATCAAATTTGGATTTTCCCAATTTGCGACATATTTGTTTTATCCTCCAAAATCTGCAAAATGAAACAGTTAGGCGGTCTTGTGATAGAGTTTCATAATCCATATGGGATCTTCTGTCATTCAGTAAAACCTACTCTGTATATTATAAATTACGAAGGTAAGTCAAATAAGGTACAAAATGTTATAAAATCGATTAAAATGTTCAAGGTATTAAATTTGAATTAATACAAAATTTCAATTTTTATATACAAGTTGTACAAAAATATCCCAGCAAGTAAAATTCGCCCCATATACTAAAAAGGCGATGAATATATATTTCCGACATTTTATTATATCTCCAAGATATCAAAATACATAAATTTAATATATACTGATACAAATTACTTTTTGATCCCGCAGTATCTTTTCTCAAAGAAGATGCATCGTGTCAGGTGTTAGCATTTCTGTGGTCGTACACGAATTACATAAGAAATTAATCATTGTATTATTCCGCTATTTATAAATGCAAAACGATCTAAATTTTGTGGACCTAATAACTTTGTGCAAAGATTACAAAACTAGTTCAAATATTTTTTCTCCCTGCCAATACAACGTTGCATTCGTCTGCTAATATTTCTGTGCAGTAGATCAAGTTCTTACTCGGTGATGCTACGACAACCATACTGAACATGTTATTGCAGCACTGTTTTATTTAACAAGGGTGACAAATAAACAGTTGTACATAAACAGCTTCATAAAAAAAATTCACAATTGTTATATCAAACTTTTTAGGGGAAAATTTGACTGGCCAATACAAGTTCATCTACTTGTCTGGAAATTTGTGATTCAACCAGCATTTCACAATTAAAGTATTATGAGCTAGAGATTCGTCCAGTAAAAACAAAATATTTGGAAATTCTGTTAAGGGTTGTTCATCCATAAAATAAGGCTTATTCATATAAAGAATTTCATTGACATATCTGTCTCCCGTCAACACGCAGTAGTATCCCAAATTGTTGAAACCTTCCACATTTTTGAGATTTTATGGCTTAAAATACACCAATTTTTTCAAGAATACCGTACAGTCATATATCTTTTTTAAAATTAATTATCAAACATTCAATAATATATTTTTTATAGTGATATTTGTATTGGAACAACAGTTATAAGGAAGAAAACGGAAATATAAAATAATTGACAGCATTTGAAAATTTTCTCTTATGGCAGTTAATAGTTAGGTAACCTTTAGCGTCAATCAGCGTCCTCCCATAGAGATCATTAATGAGTTTAGTTCCTTAACTGTTATAATGCAATACTCTAATTAGATTATTGCTTCAATTAATTTGATTTTATTACCAGATTGCTTGTATGAAACAGGTTCTTTAATTTTCTCTCTAAATTTTCTATTGGATTAAGCTCTGGGTTGTTCCCAAACTTTTCCATTTGGAAAATACGGTTGTCTTCAAACCCATTTTTACATAAAACGGTAACACGATATGAAGTTAAATTCTACGGGAAAATAAATTCTTCCTTCTCCGGGAAATGTCCACATGCGGAAGGCAACAATTTTGGAATATTTCATTTTTTGGGTGCATTTTTATTCCCATTAATTACACAAATTCTGACCATGCATGTTGCTGTCCCCATCTCTTAATACTAATTGGGTGTAATGTAATTACAAAGGAAAGTTTCTCCTATTCTTCTCCTTATAGAAAGTAAGATTTTAGTCTCATCAATCCAAACCACACAGTCCGGGTTTTTGGATGTTTAGCTAACAAGATTCTTTGTCTATTTTAATCTTTTAAACCTTTGTTTCGGAAATAAAATTGCCTTCTTAGGGGAATTCTTGTATTTAGACTATATTCTTGCAATCTGCATCAAATGATCTCTGCTCTGAACTTTACATAACGTTGTAAATTTCTCATTGAATTTGAATGATTCCTATATGAATTTCTTCTATCATATAAATCCAATCTTTAAATTCTTCGTGTTGTGCAGCTTTCCTGCATTAATTAATTAAGTTTTGTATTTACTGATCTCCCTTATACTCCGACAAAAATTTAGAGATACCAATTTTACTTAGATTTCCATTAATGCTCTTACTAATTTCATGGTAATTAACACCTTGTTCATGCAGAAGCAAAAATTCATATCATATCAGGATTAGAAATGAACTATTTGTGCAATTTTTTTATTTTTTACGTCTAGAGAACCCTTAAGACGAAAGAATACACATTAAAAAGTAAAAAACTTGATAGCAATCACAAAAACACGAAAAAGTGACCTCTCCAGAGCTTCAATACATGGCATCATTTCTTGAATTCTGTTAAAATTCTAGATACCATCCTATTGGCTGTCTGAAAAATCATGCTTATTGGATAAATTCAAATAAAAAACTATCTGTTATAGATTGAAGCAGGGTGTACATCTTCCTTTTGATTATTTTGTTATAACTTCAAAAGCCATAATGCTAAAGAGCGTAATTTAATGTATTACATTCTTAATTAAATATGTATGATATTACATGCAGCTTTATGGTGTTATATCTAATACTGTTTCTGTTATGAGCTATTAAATCTCCTAAATGCACTTTTTCCAAAAAAACGCTTCCACGATTTCGGTCACCACTGTATCATCATTCAATGTGAATCCAAGAGAACAATTTCTAAGAAAACCACACTTATCATTTACAGAAAATTGCTTCTGATAAATATTACGCACCAAGATTTCCGTCAGATCAGAAATATTCATTTTGAGAATTTATGCATCCATCCTGTTTAAAACAGTATAGATTTTATAGATCCATCGTGTTTTCAGTCCAAATTATGTTTTTCTGATGAAAGAGGGATTTGCATCTTGCTGAATAACAACTAAATTACAAAAAATCCAGGCGACGCTAACAGTTGCTTGACTCTTGTAATTGTACACAATCAATGTTAAACAATTGCCATTATTCCTGCTCACTATTCTTCAAACTGTTGCACATGAGTCGTCCAATTATGAAACAGCAGTATGAAGACTACAATATGGATGATTGTAAAAGCAAGCTAAAACATCAGTTTTTTCATCAGTTGAAGTATGTCTATCTACAGGATGAATACTTCATCCTTCCCGCATTCGTTGTATCAGTTGGGACGTAATTCTTTAAAAAAAAACCGAGAAATGAAAGATGTATGTGGATAATGCAGAGCAGTTTCATTGCATAAATAATATATATATTTTAAAAAGCTTTTTGTTACTGTTTTGTAACATACTTTCTTTATAAACATATTACACACTCGAAATGCAACAGAACTGAGTAATAAGATTCGTTTGGAATGTTCGGTTGTACGCATTACGCTTGCATAAGCAATAGTATTGATCACTGGTAGAGCACCTACAACTTTTTTATGCTAATAACGCGTTATTTACGATTGTGTGACGTACCGATCATAGGCAGGTATTTGGATACGCAAACATTTCTATTTTTATGTTCATTTTGACTGTGCTATATCCAAGTTTTATTCGATAATTAATTCTGTAAAAATTTAAGCTACTTTTCAGTAAATATAGTTTAAAAAATATAAACAAAATCAAAGTTAAAAGATTAATTAATTTTTTTTACATATTTTTGCATTATATTGTTTTTATTCTAACAGTAAATATTTTCATTTTAATTTATGATTAATCCCTCATTAACTTTGTATAAGAGTATCTCTAAAAATTTTTTATAATAAAATATTGAAATTATCTAAATCACCTTTTCAGTGAATGGAAAATATTTTACATCTTGGGAATTTTTGTATGGGTCACATATAAAAATGGAAATTTGATGTTTATTTAAATTTAATAATCAGAAAATTTTAATCGATTTCATAAAATTCTGTACTTTTTTATGTAAGTTTGTAATTTGTAAAAGTATTTTTATGTAACTTTGTAATTCGTAATTCTGTATTTTTTTTATATGACTTTGTAATATATATCTACGATCCATCTTTAAAGAATAAAAACCGAGGTCAGTATTTTTAGGACACCCCTTGTATTTGGTGTTATGTAGTATTTTGACATATGGAAATAACAAAATAAATTTTAAGATACTTTCTGTAGAGTTAGTTTCAATATGTTGTATATAAAACAATTCAAAATATAAATTTTGTACAAAATTGTAAAAAAAAAAAATGACAATGGTTTAGTAAATCTAAATCACCTTTATTTATAAAGGTCCAAAAAAATTTAAAGATTCAGAGCAATATTTTTACTTTTTGGTATACTTTACGCAAGGCCCGACTAAGTGTAATTGGGGCCCGAGACAAAAACTTCTTTGGGGCCCCCTCTGCTTTACTACTTTAGTTATAAAAAACTGCGCATAGAAGAGCATATAACTTGCCTATGGTACTTTTCGATTTGAGGCCCCCTCTGATATCAGTGTCGGGGCAACTGCCCCCCTGCCCCTGCGTTTTCAGAAAAGAGAAAGTATTGTATAAATACGAAATAAAGTATACGAGGCATAGTATACTATGCACAGTTCTTTATTACTGCGCATAGAAGAGCATACAACTTGTCTTTGGTACTTTTCGATTTCGAAAGTATTGACGAATACAATACTTTCTCATATACGAAGTAAAGAGAAAATATTGTAATAGCAAAAAATTAACTCGAGAGTTTGAAGAATATCTGTTTAAGATCTTGTTAAGTAAGGAAAAAGACATTTTTGGCTTTATGTCAGTCTGTCTGTGAACACAATAACTCAAAAGCGCTTTGAGCTAGACAACTAGTATCTGGTATATGGAATTAAAATAAATTCATAGATTTATCACAGATTTTGAACGAAACTGCTACGAACGAAGTCTTTCGTATCGCTGGCTGTATGGCTGTTGGAGTACAAGTGAATTCGATAACTACGAAACGCAAAGAACTAGGGAGAAAAATTTGATAGGCAAGTTGAGGCATCTAACGTTTAGATACCTGTCAAATTAGAACCAAATTTGTAAAATTGTTGACCATCTGTCGACCTTTTCTTTCGTTTGCATGCAAACGCAATGAGTTAAATTATTTTAGAGAATATTAGATTCTTATTATATTTTTCTCTTAAGCTTAAAAATTGAATAGCTGATTATATTATGTTGTAATGGTTAGCAAAAAATTAGATTTTTTTCAATTAAAATTCTAATTAAAGTTGTACAAATAGCTAAATAAAAGTTATAAATTGATGCAAAATTTAATTTCAAAGGCAACAATAGAAAGTAAAAACCAGATTCAGAAATGAAAATGAAAGGCATTCGAAAGTGCAAAAGCAAGCAATGAATGATTGCCTTAAAAAGCGCTTAGAAATTACTATAGAGAGTCTTTTGTTTTGAGATTGATAGACTGTATCATTGATATCGCCACCTCTTTCACTCTAAATAACTCTTGCGACTTCCAGAAACGTTCTTTCGAATCCTAAACTTAAGTAAGCACGTTTACTTTAATGAAAACAACATTGTAACAGAGTGCATATTTAGATAGTATTTGCTATTGCAACATTTTTATTCATTGACAATTTAATTAACTCTGGGGACCATACTAGGGTTTATGATAATCTAAGTATAAAGCACCCAAACACTTATTTGAAAATTAATTTAAACACTTATTAAAAATTAATTTTCAAGTAATTAATTAAAAATATTTAACACTAGTTTTCTCTTCTCTTAGGTTTAAAAAATTACAATATATTTCGATCTGAGAAACATTTTATGGGTTGATTTCTTTCTATAGGATTTTCTATTTCAGAAAATCCTTATTGGTCCGTTTCTTAGATTTCTCTGTCAAACGCAGTAGACTGATGGACTTGCTCTTCCATTTTCATGACTCTTAGATTCAGAAAGTGTTATCAATTAATGATTATGCATAATACTTGAATAAAATTGAATTTATTTTATTGAATATCAGTTAAAACAGACTAAAAATCAATATATGGAAATGAGGGATGGATTCTGCCAAAATATGGAATTGTGAATAAATTTACTTGGAAAAAGTAATAATTTGTGCTCATTAATGCATATAATAATGTAAAGATTAATAATATTTATTCCATTCGATAAAGCCATGCTTCATTTAGTAATGTAAATGTTATTCGAAGTTTTTTATAATATTAAACAGAAATGATTCATTTTACTAGTAAGAAAAGAGCGTAAATTAAATATAAGAAAGTGAAATTATGTGCTTAGCGATACCATTAAGAAGTAAATATTTCAAACTCGAACAATTGATCTCAAGAAGTGCTGAAAATAAATACTCGGAATTAAAAAAAAACATGTTGGTAAAAAATAGAGAAACAATTTAGAAGAATGCTAAAAAACAACTTACCAAAAACTATAAATCTAGTACATTTGAATTGAAAACTTTATACACTTAATTATTATGTGTAAGAATAATAATTATCATTACATATAATTTTTAAGCATTTCATATTGCTTACTTCATTTGAATAAAATATCAGCAATGCATTCTTTATATCTGTTCAGGGGATATTTGCCCACTATAAAATTATCCAGGTTCCTTAATTTTGAACGGAAAAAGTAAAATATTTCAGGGGCTCAGAGAATTTTAGCAACTTTGGTTTCTCTTTCATTATTCATAATTAGAGATTGCTAATTTGTACGAAAACTACCTAGATCAATGCGATACTACCTAGATAAACTCCCTAGATAATACATAATATCTTCATTCAGGTTATTACGTCGTATCTTACAATGTCTTTGATTTTTAAAAGAGAAATATAAACTGAAAAAGAGTAATATTTATATAAGACGGATGTCTTTTTAAACTGATTTAATAAGGAATATTTCTATCTGTATAATGACGGCTTCCCTTTAAAACGAAAATAAAGACTCTATATAGTTTTTAATACAGAGAAAGTACCTGAAGAGATAATTAATGGGAAAAGATGAAAGAAAAGACAATTATTTTCGGTTCCGTTATCTAATGTGTATTTATATTTTAATGCATAAAAATTTTATTAAAATAAATTTAAGGAATTCGCATTCTGTAAACTTAAATAACTTGTACGCCAAAAAAATTTGAAGCATCAAAAATGTCCGAGCTTAAAAGTTGTTTAATGTTTTAATAATGAATGATATATAAACTACAATGCTTCCATACAAAATTTTAATAAGTCGACACTTTGCCACATTGCACACAAATAATTCATGGCCGATTTATTTATATTCGTTAGATGAGGAATAATGGAAGTGCTTTAGTCCTGTGCTGCACATCGAGTAAGCGAATAGATGAAGGTGACAAATAAACATGATCCTTAATAAAAACTTTGTCTGACCTTATCAGTATTATCTTCTGGTGACCTTGATCGCCTACTGTTCTTTCACAAAAATTCAGACTGATGTCAGAATAAAGATTTTGTTACTGTTTGGGGAAAACGAAACAAAAAAAAAACTTTCTATTGATTCTCACTATTCTCTAGATTAGGTATATATTTGGCAAATCGAAGACACGTTCCATTCAGAAGTTGCTATCTTGTTGTCAAAATACAGAAGACTTTCTATTCATTCTTCTTATTGCTGCTGTCAGAAGGAAAACTCTTTGCGAATACACATAGCTGGTAACATTTGTCTCGGGTATTTCAATTTAGCAGAGAATGAGCACTTTGTATTTAATTTGAGAGATTGAAACTTCAATACATTTTACGTACATCCTGTTACAATATTATTTTTGAATCTTGTTTAATATTTTGATATGAAGAATAGACTTAATTGATAAATCAAATACAAATGGTTGTTGTATTATTTGGTTCATATCTTATTTCATTTAAGCTAAAACTTATAAGAATCAAATTTTAGATCTGGCACGATCTAAAATTAGATTATTTATCGATTAACTATATTTTAGCTAGATCCGAGACCAGTAGAAAAATTAATTAGTTTAATTTTCATTCTAAAATTTTCAAAACATACAAAAGCATCATTAGGGAAAGGATGTGAATTCATCATTCTAAAATGTTTTGATAGTTTTGTATGGTATAAAGCATTGTTTTTTTAAAGTTGACAGCTTTATACAAATAGTTTGGTATAGATAAGAAGAGTTTAGAAATCAGAGCTTGTAAGCCCAAGAGAATTGAAATAACTTTCATGTGGTTTTTAAAAATATTACGATGTATCTAGACATTAATGATACTTATTTTTTTCTTAGTAAGAGCGTTCTTTCTTAATCAGATAACTACAAACTAAGTAACTCGAGCCTTGCCGAACTTCTTGCAAAAATACCACATTTTTTTTGTAAAACTGATTTCCAGCAGAAACACTTTGCTCTTTTCATTATAAATGTTAACAAGTAGCATCATTATAATTTTCCTTTCATTTCAGCTAGATTTTCCTAACCTTTAAAATATTTACTTTTAGATTAATCAGATTTTATGTTTTGTTTTTCTGTCGACTGTTAAGAATTTTTTTCAGAAGCCATTGAAATATTTACCCTTGTTTGTCAATTCCAGATTTTTTTTTTTATCGAGAAAAATAAAATATTAAATTTATTTGATAGGATCTAAAATCTTACGACGCGATTAAACTACTTTGTTAACAATATATCTATTAAATGTTTTTTTTCAGTAACTGCTGCTGTTAATAAATGCAGCTAAATGATATTATTTATACAATTTATAAACTGTACTGCGACTGCTATACGATCCTAACCTTAATATATAAAAATCTCGATTTCAATAACGTGTGCATTATGTGTGTTAGTTAATTTTATTAATTCACACACCTTAGATTAATTGTATTAGGGAATGAAATCAGAGCAAACATATAAGAAATAGAATTTGTAGGCTTTACACTTATTCTCAATTAAACACGTTTCTTTAAATTACGCCGCATTTAAAATGATTGTTTTTGTATGATGGAAAGCTGTAGTTACAAATACAACAAAAATTTGTACACAGAATTTCTTGTCTTTTAATACTTAACCTATTTGTCCCGTAAACAGAATAATCGACAAATTGTTACCTGTAACAAATACTTCATTTGCGAACAAGCGGTATACACGGATTATTCAGCTTGTGGATGAAGTTGGATTAACCCCTTCGTATACAATGAAGAGACCAACTCGCGTATCTCTAGTAGCACACAAATATATTACAATATTGTATGACTTTGATCAATATAGGGGAATATTGTTTAATATCATATAATATCGTGTAATATTGAGCAATATTGTGCTACTGGGGATTGAATTATTGTATTTTTAATTTTGAAACTGCAATTAAGTAAAAGTATTAAGTAATATAAAACCCAAAAATTGCTTAAAAATTTTTCAATATCTCAAATATCCATTTTTTATAGGAATTAAAATAATAATAAATGTCCTAAATAGGAAGTTAAGTAAATTCGCAAATCAGGGGGGGTTAAGAATATTTTTTTTAATTCACAAGAAATGTCGCTCTGGATTGGTCGGCTCTGAGACGACAAGATCCAGGTTCGCAGCCTGATTTTTTACATATCCTCCTTGCACTTTGGCCTTGCTCAAATTAAACTTGTCACCAATGGTCAAGCGACCTTCCATTGGTGTGTTATGGATGTCTGGAAACGGAATGTCGTTTCAAGTGTGATCTAATCATGGTACAAAATGGCGAGAACTGAATTATAATAGCCCTTTTTTCGTGTCCTCGGGAGCCTGATGGTAAAGTGCTGGCTTCGAAACCTGGAAGGTTCAAGACCTGATTCCACTGAAGAGCAATTGTGTAAACGGGTTTTGGTGAACGTTACATTCGTCCAGACCAAACGCTCTCGCGCTGGTGTGATGTAGTCTGGAGAGGGAAATACCCACTCAGGTGACGTTCTTGTCATCTAACCGTGGTTCAAAACTACAATGTCTGTCCTCAAATAACCCTAATGTTGCTTTAAAACGGGATGTTAATATAACTAAACGAAACCAAACCCTTTTGTTTCTTCTAAGTGGGACGCTATTCGAAGCTAAACTGTAAGCCACAAAGTATTTAAACGACAGTTTAGAGGTTGTGAGAACTAGCCCCCTAAATACCCCAAGAAAATTTCCGTCCTCATCCTTTTTCAAATACTCCCCCATAAACTTATCTTTTCTTCATTGATTAAAATAGAGTACGCTATAAAATTAAATGCTCATCCTATTGATGATCGTCATCCATTCTGTGCGTGATGAAAAAGATGAGCAATTAATTTTTACTGTAAACACTTTTACAGATTCAGTGCACTACTGATGTGGTAGGAAACAAGTTGAATTCTTGACAAATTTGACTTAGAAACTTTTGTGGGGGGAGGGTTAGTTTCCTTTTGTTCTGCAAAAAGAGTGAGAAAATACCGGATTCTTAGGAAATGGAGCTTATTTAACAGCAATGTGGTGCATATTTAAATCATCATAGCTTTGGCTAGGCATGAAAGAATACAACTTTCCTGCTTGCTTATATGATCTCATCTGATAACGTTTTGTTTAATTATACTAGTGTCCCGTTTTAAAACAACACTAGAGTTATTTTGGGACGGACTTTGTAAGTTCGAGGTCAAATGATGAGGATGATACCCCATCTCCAAATTTTCACTCCACACCAGTGGGAAGATGCTTTGCCTTAACGAATTTAACATACACCAAGCTCGCTTACATGGTGGTTCTTTGGTGGAACCAGGTCCGGACTTGAAGCACTCCGGTTCCGAAGCCGATACCTTGCCACCAGGCCACCACGGCTTAGGGGGGATGAGTTCACATTCATTTTCCATAAAAAGTTCATTTTACAAAACTTCCGGATTCTTTAGAAATGTAGCTTATTTAACAGAAATCATTTTAACTTTGGCAAGGCGTGAAATAATGCAACTTTCTTGTTTGTTTATATGGTCTCATCTGACAACGAATTTCATCATTTCGAATTAAAATTCTGTATGTTAAATTTTTCAATGGGATTTATTTTAAGAAGTATTGCAAAACTTTAATTAAACTCTTTGTTCGGAAATTATTTACTGTGCTGTTACTCAGGGACATTTATATACAATTGACAAAAATGAGTGATATTATTATTTAAAACGCTCTCAACTCCCACTTTTTTACTTCCGAATGACATCTCATTCAAATAACATTTATTTTGAAGGCTAAAAATCTATAAAGTACCCTTTAATTACAAATGATTTTTAATGACTGAAACTCGATCGTGCTAGTATTTTTAGGTCCGATTGTTGACCTTTTTCTCTATTTCAACACGGTATTGCAAAATGGCAAACTTTTTTCTCATTATATTGACATTATAATATTGAAGCGGTTTTGAATTACATTAAAAAATGAGTAGAAAATTCAAAGCGAAATCTATCAAATTGACTGAGGATTCATGTGTATATCTATCTTAATTATTGAATAAATTTATTTCACTGTACGTATAATTTCGAAGATAATGCTGTAGAAAGTAATTTTTGGTAGAATTTCTGATAATATTTTGAAATAGAACATTATCTTTGATATTTATAACTAAGGTACATTAGGTGTTTCCAGTCTCATCATTAAATTATATAAATGCCGTTGTTATTACATTAAGTAATACTACTTCAATTACTAAAGATTATTAATTTCATTTTGATAACTATTAATTAACCGTTTGCCTGATTATCCCGAGTTTTCTCGGGTTCGTATATATTGTAGTTATTTATTATCCCGAAAAAGCTTGGGCTAAGCAGAATTTTTCAGCACGACTTGTTTTACTCGGTCTGGAAGAAATGAAAGGAAATATTTAGCTTAGATTGGCAGTTTGCTTTTTTTTTTTTTTTTTTGGTTTCGTGGTTCTTTTGATAGGACTAATCATGAGTTTTCCATATTGTATAGTATACGTCTGCTTATGGATTGGTAATGTATAAAAAAAGATAGTTGTGTTGAAAGAAAGTAAAATAATGGTGATGATCCAAGATAGAGAAAGCGATGATTTTACAGGTAGTAATTTCTGCCACTGTTCTGAAAAAAAAATGTTAAATCCTGTCTTTCAAAATATTATCAGAAATACCACCAGAAGTTACATTTTATAGCATTATCTTTTCAGATAGTAATTTCTGCTTCTGAAAAAAATTTGTAAAATCCTCTCTTTCAAAATATTATCAGAAAAGCTACCAGAAATTACTTTTTATAGCATTGTCTTCAAAATTATAATTACAGTGAAATAAACTTATTCAATAATTAAGAGTGTACTCTGTGCTCCCATCAAAGAGATTCTAGTAATAAGTAAGTAAGAAAAGGGACCAGATACCAGTGTAGAAAATCTCAATTATCACTTTGTGTTGTCCCTTGTTTCAAAAAATATCATACAAAGACTAATAATCAAAAATATCATACAAAGACTTTCTTCATTCGCCCGAGATAACTCGGGATTGCAAACTAATATTAAAATTCAATGCTTTTAAACACACAAAAAATTAAAATGTTTTACTTAAAACCTACATAATTGGTTTTGTTTCGTTTCCTTTTACTTAATAATAAAGTAAGAAAAATTTGATGATTTTTTGCAATATTTTATATATTATTACCATTATTAATTGCGATTAAATTGTCCCGTCACACGAATTTCTTAACGAGGGGATATTGGTTTCGTTATGATAACAGCAAGTGATACTTGCCTTATTATCAAGAGATATTAATTTCATTTTTATCGCATTCAGTGGCATTAGTTTCATTAAAAAATAATTTTGTTTTATTGTGATTCCATTGTTTCAGAAGGATTTTACTTATATAACAAGGTATCATTTGGAAATTTATTTCATTTTAAAGTACTTTTATTTCAGTTCCATGGCGTGTTTGGATAGTAGTTTGAAGCAATGTTTATGTATGTGCCTGTAAACACTTTTACGAAACCCATTATACATTTGTTTTTATAAAGTTTTTTTTTAATTTAATTTTTGGCATATAAAAAATGTTAAAAACTGGCTTTTTTGCTCTAAGTCACATATTTTATAAAATTATTAAAAAAAATTCTAATATTGATTGCTACAAGGAGATGCCAGAAGAATAAAAACTTGTATATGAAATCTAATTGCTATGATATTTAAAATATTTTACTTGTAAAAATATTTTAATATTAATTGGATTGTTTTAACAATATATCAGTATTTCTGGATGCAAGAATTCATAAACTATTGTTTGTTACAAAATTTAGAGAAAAAGGCATTACCTGTTCTTTTTACAAGAACAAATAACCCAAAGTATTTCGAAAATAAAATTTCCTCTGGATTTTTTGAATAGTTTTATTAATTTTTGAAATATGGGTTTATAATTATAATGTCCTAAATATAATAATTTATCTTTACCATCTGTTACTTTTAAACAGATTTAGTTTTTTAATTTAAAATTCTGATTACTTCAGTAACTTTTATTATTATTATTATTATTTAAATATTTTCGCTAAAGCGGTATTTAATGCTAAACTGAGCTATGACATACAGAATTTTCTTATTTTTTCTTTTAAGAACGACCAAAATTTCATATTTTTAAATAGAAATCAACCAACCGCATTCTACCGTAGCACATAACATCTAATTATTTGATAATCATTACGGAAATAAGTTCGCAAAAATGTTTATCTGTCTAATAAAGAATCATCCACAAAACATTTAAAGTAATTCAGATAATTTTTCAGAATTGTTTTTAATTTTCAAATCGACAAAAATTTCTGTGCATTACAGTTTGTAATTTATGTTTTCAAATAAGAAGAAATTGTATGAAAGCAAAATATTTTAGAAATAAAAAAAAATTAATCAAGTGTCAAACAAGCCTGTTTTGTCTCATATGAATGAAAAGAAAAATAATTTAATCACAATTATTTATACGCCTTCAAATTTCCTCCGATGATGTTCTAATAAATTATGCTAAAAAAATGATAAAAACAATTTTTTTCGGTATATTCTGACTACAAACAACTTGCAAATAATTTATTAAAATATGAATTACTTAGTAATTTTTGGAAAAAAAATCTGATGCTTCAGTTTAAAAAAATTATGATAGATATCAATAAATATATTTAATCATATCTCGGCAGTAACAAATTGTATTAAGCACTGTATATGTGCATATGAATAAAAAATATTGTGAAGCTATTATTTGTTTTCCCTTCCTATTTCAAATAAAGAAAACTATACTTTCGGTTTACTAACAGTTCTCTTATTAAGCCTGAATTATACTTAGTTATTTTAGAAATTAAATAGACTGGGATAGCCTGGTTGGTAGGAAGTTGGATTCGTGTCTGTTAGGTTGCGAGTTCGAACCCGTCAACTGGAGATACCCCGTGTGTGGAGGTAACTGACGCACGTATAAATCATTCGTGGTCACAAAGTCCTCCATATCGAGAGTAATACCACTGGTAGTACTGGTTCAGTGGTGATCGTTCTCTGATTCAGGTCTAGACTACGATTTATGGATGAGTGAATGAAAATACTTGATTGAAGTGCGCCCGGTAAAAAGGGTTGTGACGCGTGAGTGGCAAAGTCGTACTCTTGGCCCTAGATGGCACTACTGGAAAAATAAGAGACGCACTTATTGGCTCAAATCGCTGTCTATATCACAGGGGGATTGTCCAATGGCTTGTGCCATAAGAAACAACACAACAACAACAGCACTTTTCTCTTCTTTATGAAGTTCAGTGTTGTGAAGAGTCGCAGGTGACCGACTTTCAAACATTGTGCAACACAGGGGCCATCGTTGACCATATTGAATAAATTCATTGTAACATGCTTATATATCCTAACTTAACTGTTCCAGATAATATTTCATCACTATATGAATCATACGGTAATATTTATCTGGTGTTATCACAAACCAAATAAAACTTTAATGACTTTTAAACTATTGTGGCGACATCGTAATGTCAATAACTGCCACTGGAAAGAGGTGATGACTTATGTCTAATGGTTAAGTTACTTGGCTACAATCCAAGAGGTCCCAGGTTCTATTCCAACCAACCTCACTTCGCTATCTTCGTAACAGTGGGCTTGCCCAATGGCAAGCGTCATAAGGAGCAACGCAGAAAATAAATAGAATAACCAAATCATCTTCTGTCTTTTCGATTGTAACTAAGATAAAAGTATTCTTCAGTTGTATTAAAGGTTAAAATGTATTTTACTAAGAGTATAATGTTTTGTTTTCCAGGGAATGTATTTAATTCTACAAACGGCTGGTTCCGTCCCTCTGCTATCACTTCTTTCTATGCTTCAACAAAGGGTCCTCAGTATTCAACCACTCAAAGACCACAAACTCATAAGCCATCAACTAATTTATTTATTTCAACAAAACCATCAACAACTCGGAGACCACAAACGACGACAAAATATCGACCTTCATGGAAGCCAAGCCCAGGATTCACTACACCTTCAAAACCCCATCTTTTTACCTTTTCCAATTATTATACTACACCTAAAACAACACAGTTACAAGTGAGCTCAACAACATCTTACAGTTTCAAAAATAGTTCATCAACTAGTAAACCTGTTTCATTAGTGAAACCGACTCAAAGAGTTTCGACTACAAGAAAGCCAAATAGCTCTACTTATAGACCTATTTTCAGTACTAGTGAAAAAACAGTAAGACCAACCCAAAGAGTTTCAACCACTAGAAAGCCTAGCACTACCTATAGGCCGATTTTTGGCACAAATGAACAAACAGTGAAGCCAACCCAAAGAGTTTCAACCACAAGAAAGTCGAGTACGTATACTTATCGACCAATTTTCAGCACAAGTGAAAAAACTCCTTACTCTACAGTTAAACCAACGACATTTAGTGTATCGATGATACCTTTCTTTACAACTTATCGACCTAAGCCATCTGGAACCACACATTTTAATTGGTTCACTACTTCGACAACAAAACTGCCTGCCAGTATTAATAAATACAATGCAACAATTGTGAATGGAAGTGTCCTTGTTGAAAGCGCTGTACCTATCAGACCATCTTCAAGCATCAAGCCAACGGGAAGTATATTTTCACCTTCGAAACCATTTATTTCGACTTCAACTGAAAAATATTCAACAACAGTTTCCACCAAGCATTCAACTCCATTCCCAAGTAAGATAACTTTTCATATATTTGAATGTTTGAAAAGCTCATTTATTTCATCGATAAAATTTTGTATTTAAGTACAAATTAAGCAGTTAACAAGTACCATGTATTGTACATGGTACAAGTTGCCAGGATATAACACATTTTTTTTCCTGCATTAATAAGTATTTATAAATAGCTTAACTAGAACTTTTGCATTTCATATGTAGAAAATTTAGATAGACTTTGATTTCTTTTCCAAAGATTTGGAAGAACGCAGGAAAATAAATGCATGCTATTTAATGGAATGTATAGAGGTTTCAGAGTTAAGGAAAAACCCGAAGATTGTAAATAATGATTTAAGTATACAGTACTGATGGTACCGGGTAGTCTCAAAACCCTGAAGGATATGATGACAAAGATTGATTGTTTCATTCCAACTGTTTGAGAGTGTGCAGATGGGGAGAAAGACAGTTATTTTATACCCCGAAAGGAATGTTATTTTGACTGATCAGTCAATGTAAGGTTGGACAATACTTATTCAGCAGTCGATCACAACAAATCCTGTCGATACTGATATGTTCAGTGGTGGCGGGGTGGTCGGCTGTATACAAGAAGTAAAAGGAGACTTAGATTTCTTCTTTTTAAATAACATTTTTGTGATTCAAAACATTGCTGTAAAGGAAGAAAAACAAAAAAATCCTTCTTAATTGTCCTAGAAAAGAGAATATGTGTCAATGTATTTAACAGAAATTATTAATTGCAATTCACGCATTTGCGAGTTAATTGAATGCATACTAAATCCATGTCTGGCATGCTATTTAAAGAAAATTAAATCATTAACCATTAAATGACGGATCTTTTACTTTTAGTTTCGCCTTGCGGTTTGCAAAATCCTCACCCTCAAAAGAAAGTTGTTGGAGGAAAGAATTCCGCTTTTGGATCTTGGCCATGGCAGGTAACCTATTTTTGTCTCTTTCTAAGAAAAGTGTTATCTTTCACTGGTTTTTAAAAATTTTGTTCTAAATAAATAACATAACAAAAACATAAAGCATTTAATATTTTACTTCTTGAAGATAATATGTTGTCAATGCCTTTCCTCTGAAAAATTGAAATCGAAATGAAGTCTGTTTGCTAATTATGTATTTCGAAGTTTCGTTTATTGAAAACCCTGAATTCCATCAATTTATTCATTTGAAAATTATAATACAAAAGTTATTTTAATTTAATTCCCAGAAGGAATAAATTTATAATATATTTACTAATAAAATAAAAATATATTTACGGCCGAAGTTTTGGGTTATTCTAGTAATACCGAAAAGCTTAAAATCACTTTTATTAATGGATCAGATGTTTTAACCATACAACAAAGCGATCGATATATAATGAAAATAAACAATGAATTCATGGTGCTTTTTCACAAAAAATGTATTTAGCAACCTTCTTGAAATCAAATATCATTAATCTTGTATTGACAGCTCTAAAAATTACAAATTATGTTTGTAATAAGAAATAAAAATTATGAAAAGAATCTTCTTTAAGGGATTTCAAATCACGTTATGACGCCCTCATAGTGGCAAATATTTTTGAATGGATCCGATGTTTTAACCATAAGACAGAGCAATCGAAAGTCATTTGTTCAGGAGAATTTGAACTTTCACACGATTTAGAATATCCACGGATTACTTTCCAAGTTCCAAATTCTTTTATAAAATAATTAACACGAATTAATTCTATGTTAATTTTCTAAAAAAATATATCAAATAAAAAACTCCTAATTGATTTATCATATCTGAGGTCTTTCTTTTAATAAAATAATCAATTTAGTTGGCATATTTTTATATGTTAATGATTTAAGTTAATATTTCATTAACTTTGAGAACATATATTTGTTTTCACTATCTACTATCTGGCACACTGCTCGTTGCTGCTGCAGAAGAAATCCTTTTGAAATTTGAAATAGCCATCTTGTTTAATTAGGGATTATAGGAAGATTAATACTTATTTTCTTGTCGACAATTAATACATTGATTGAATAATTCCATTGACTGAATATTCCCATTGAATGATACTTTTTCTACTTTTTTTACTTTACATTACTTTATATTTCAAGTATATTTTACGGTAGACAATATTTTTTGCTTTTCTGTCTTCAGCAGCAAAAATAAATTTCTTGGCTGTCCGATTCTTGAATATCCAACATCCAACTGGTCATATGAAAAACATGGATTTTCTAGATACAAAACAATAAGGTGGCAAAGTATTGTCGCAATCGGATGAACGGTACAGTAGCACATGAAGTGCGAACAAACAAAAATTCATTTTTATATATAAGATATAAAAATTGTACAATGTCTGTAAACCTTCACGCAATTGCAAGCAATAAGTTGGCCAAGTTTTATCGCAATCGGATGAACGGCAGCGCATGAAATGCAAACAAATAAAAATTCATTTTTGCATATTAGATTACGACTACAACTGGTGAGCATCCACGTTTTACGCAATATTACTGAAGCAAATGTTCTGTTATATAAATATTCTAATAATTAAATGAATGTATGAAGCCTATAATAATCTTACCACTTATACTTGATAAAGTTTTCAATTTGCAATCGATCAATCTTGCTTTAATCAACTTGCTTGCTACCACCTCTTATCTTAGTAGCGCTAGGCTTGGTTGCTTGGTTGGAAATCAAACACAGCTCTTGAATGCACTTCTACTCCAGGAAAGACTTCAATTGCGATTCTTAATGGTTGTTGGAGACGTTTTCCATTAGTTTTAAGAAGAGCCAATTTCCAACATTCAGAGATTATTTTCTCTTGTGACTTTTATGCATCGACGGATTAAATATTCTTTGTGAAAACTCATTCTTAAATCATACCCTGGGTTTTACACACAAAATATTTTTTTTACTTCGGTTTTTATTATTGATTTTTTCTAAATCAGCTGTGTCGCTGCTTGGAATTTTTTTTAAGGAACAAGGAAGTATTAATAATTTTAAACTTCCCGAATACATAAGTGACCTGGAATTTACTGCGGTTTCATAGTAGCAGATGTTTGTTTCCAACTCTTCATAGATGACTCACTTCCTGCCCAAAATTCACAATAAAGAAAACAGCCTTCTTTAAGTACGTAGATAATCTGCTTTCACCAATAAACACACTCAGTGACAGTTCAAGAGTTGAAATTCCATATTCTTTTTACTGAAAAAATGAAATAATTTTCTTCCATTCTAAATTCTTCCCATCATTACTTGAATTAACAGATGTGGTTCCATTATCAGTGCAGATAATGGAACCTCCTAGCAAAAAAATCTTTTTAGAATCATTTCAAAAGTTGATGACAGGGAATTGGCTAATTCAAAATTTATAGCCCTGTAAATGGATCAGTTAAAAGTAAAATCCATGTCTTTTATCCAGAAAAACAAAGTCTGCCCTCCCAATCAATCCCTGTAATTTCAGAGACAGTAGAAATTTTTATTCCATTTTAGGAAGGGTTGTTAAGTTTAGGTCTGTATGTTTACATTTGAATTTCTTTGCATACGAATACATCACGAGCTTACTTATTCTGATGACTGAAATAATCTCGCAACTTTCCCTTAAGTTGGAAATGAGAGTTTGAAATCTTGCATATCGAAGTTTATAATGCTTTTGTTCTATAAATCTACAAATAATTTCATGTTAACAATATTGATACTTAAAATTTACCTCATCATCAAACTGTATAAGTTGTTCTAAATCTAATGGCATCGCTTTCATCTTTGAATGTTTGTAAATTTTTCAAGAATTTCATTTCGCTTCCCGCAAGTTTTTCTTCTGAATAAACTTCAGCAAACAATTTTTAGCTGATTTTTTTAAATTATTTAATTCGACTTTCTTAAATTTTCCTTTTGGTGACAGTTTTTAAGGATATAGAATATTCTTTGGGTCTTCTTATATTTTGTGAAATAACTGCACAGAAGGCATATGAATTATCTGAACTATAGAATATCAATGAAATGGAATTACAGTTGAGTCCGAATGGTCATCATTGGAAGGGATAATTGAACCTCGTACAATTACTATGCACACCAGAGACGAGATCCAATTACAATACCAGAAGATTCGCATTTTCATATCCGTTTTTCAACGGATGGGGTTATATTTTGAGAAATAAAGTGAATCTTCAGTAAAGTGAAAGGATCTATGTTCCACAACATGGACTATTTCTTCCTTTTGTTGCGTAAAAAAGCTTTTTCAATATTTGGCATTGTTCTAATCGCATTTTTGTGAAATTTCACTGTTTATTCTAATAAATGTTGGCCCTTTTCTGAATAATTAGTCAAACTGTATTCTACTAAGACCTTTTCTGAGGCATCGAAAACTATGCGAAATTATACTCCCCTTGTCTATTAACACGTTGACTGCCAACAGCAAGATAACTCGTAGATTGCGTTCTTTTCTAGGACAAAACCATCTATGTTATTAGATGACACCTTCTCTACTACAGTTAAAAGATATCAAAGAAGGGGTCATCTAATTAGATGGTCTTGATATCAGGTGAGGTTTGTGGCAGTGAACGTGTCAATAGCTAAATAGAGTCTTTCTTTCTAATATTTGCCTATAACTTCGATAGTCCTTTCCCAAATATCCACGTGAAGTACATTGTCATATTCTTTTAAATGTCCAGAGTGAAATAACTGAATTCAACCGTTTGGTGTTTAGCTGTTTTCTGCTTTCTAAGTCTCGTCGTTCACTTTCTCAAGACAAACATGCTTCGAGTCTTTTATCTAAGTTTCTTTTAATAGTTTTATCAAAAAACTCAATTGTTTTTCTTAATTAAGGTATTCGACTACATTAAAGACACTGCTTATCGACCACATCGGCGTTTTTTTTTTTTTTTTTTGAAATATTGTTATATCTTTTAGTTCAGACTTTCCTCTTTACAAAATACTTTATTTTTTCTAGTTAAAGGAAAGCCTGACTTATCATCGAAGGGAATTTTAAACAAAACCATATTTTTCAGTTAAAATTCAATTTTCTCAAAACTTTATTTTCATAAAAATTCTCCATAATATCTAATCTCAAAAACTAATAGAAATATTTACATAAAAATTTCAGCGTGTGTTTTAAATGATATGGGCAATGAAATAAGCCAACATTTTAATTGTTGGTGAAATACTTTTTCTTTTATAGGTGTTTTTAGAAAAATTAAGTTGTGAATTTATGAAAAAAGCATATATACGTATATTTTTACCCCTAACTACTTTGTATCTGAAAATTTCTTTTAGATTTTGGTTTATTTAATTCCTCATTTTATTCTATAACTTGTGTGCAAAGAAAAATAGGATTGCTGCATTACAATTATATATAAAGTGTTATCTGTTTTGGTTAAATTTAATTACAATTTACTACAAATTTTCTTATATGATATACAAAATTTCTTATATGAAATATGATATACTACAAAGTATATAATATTTTCATTTTTTTTTTTTTACATTTATAGTGGTTGTAATTGACTATACATCTAAAGATCATAAATATTTTCAAAAAATTTCCTTCGATCGTAGTCGGATACCTTAACTGTCTTGACCTAACTTCTGTAGAATTTCTTATAACAATCATATTAAGGTTTCATAATTCTTCCAGACCTAAATTCATAGCCTAAGTAATAATCTCCAAAAGTTTTGAAAAGTTTGTTTCCTTTGAAACGTCCATCCAAGCTTTTTTATCGTAGCCACCTAATTATTGTCAATAGGCTCAATTAATTCAGCGAATAATGCACTAACGTAATCCAAGGTATTTATTTTTGATAAACCTACTTCAAATATATCTTCTCTTTATCACTTAACTGTATGTTAGTATTTTTCTAAATGGATAAATATTATGATCATATACAGGTGAAATTCCACCACATATCTTTTTTTCATCCAAAACGGATGTACGGTGCTTGAAATTTGAAAACAAGCTTTGAAATGAAATATTTTTTAGAAATCTCTTAATTCTTATTATGGGACTCTTTTATTTTGTTTCACTGCCCAATCCTTTCAAAATCCAAAGTGCAAAATTGATTTATTGGTTTCAATTTTAGTTTATTCATTTATTTTTTCTTATGAAAGTTCTCTGAAAGCCCATTAAACAATCAGAGAATATTTCTAGATTCGTCGTTACTGACGATTTTCTCTAGTACCATTAACAATAACACAAACCAGCCGAGATAGCTTGGTTAGTAGGGCGTTAGACTTGTATCACTTAGGTTGTTAGTTCGAACTTCGCCGACTGAAGAATCTTCGCGTGTGTGGTGACTGATGCTTATATAAATCTGTCATGGTCACAAAGTCCTCCATGCCGAGAGTAATAGCACTGGCGGTACTGGTTCAGAGGTGATCGTTCTTTGATCCAGGTATAAATTACAATCTGTGAATGAATCCATGAATGAATTCCGCCCCATGAAAAGGATTGTGATGCGTGAGTAGTTATGTTGTACTCTTGACTGTAGATGGCGTTGCTGAAAATAAACACGACAAGAGAATCTTAGTACTTATTTCTTGTGATTTATCTTGCTCTGTTTGATTTATTGCAGCATAATGTGTTTTTTTTTGTTTTTTCATATAATGAACTTTATATTGATTCCGTAAATCTTTTAATTTTGACCTGATTTTAAACAGACAAAATGCACACTTTTTTTTTCTTGAATGTTTCTTTTTTACCTCCAGTAGTCAGCAATTTTCTAGTATTCTAAGAAATCATAGACTGTTTTATAGCAAAATACATAATATTTGCTATTTTTATGAGCTGTAACCGTATCTGTTTTTCTCGGCCCTCTATCGGCCGCTGCCATGAACAATCAGTCCATGTCTTGGAAGGGAGCGTAAAGCATGATGTAGTCCCCCTAGTATTATTTTAATGCATATATGTTAAATGTTATTGTCCTAAATAGTTTTGTCCTCGTGTAAATCATGTCTTTTAACGTCGTTAAATGTTTTTTAACTTAATTGGCATGATTTATTGATTTTAATAGTCTACCCTGACAGAACTAAAATTTTGGCGCCCTTTCGGTCACACAGCTCTTTCCCTTTCGCTAGATACAATGCAAGATGAAGTAGGTATTTTATCCTTCTGTTTAATACTTTGAAATTCCTCATTCTTTATGAAACCTGATGGAACAAGTTGTAACTCTTCATCATTTTCAATTTCTGATCTAAGAAATACTAAGAAGTCTTCAAAAATATTCGGTTTATATTCATTCTACTACAAATTTGGCACCTATTCTTCGTGAGATAATCTGGTAACGCTGACTTTTAAGGGGCACATTATTGCTTTCTAGTTCTCAGATGTGTCTCCTTATGTCTTCAATGCTCGTAAGTGGATTTCTAATTTATCATATAGAGCAGAGGTGTCCAAACTACGGCCCGCGGGCCAAACCCGGCCCGTCAAGTGATTTTATCCGGCCCGCGAGGGTTTTAAAACATAATGATGTTTTCGCCTAAACCTTTTCATTTTCATAAAGGTATATCGAAAAACTATGTGGCCAACAAAACGGAGTTGTTATACTTGACCAAACACAAATGTCTATCGCGCTGTTAAGTTATAAGACTAAATAAAAAATATATATTTCGGTAACTCAAACATAAAAGAAATTTTATACGCATGTGAATTTTGACGTTAAGCAAAGTCTTATTGTTTTGTTGTAAATAAAGCATCAGCAATTTTGAGTAGTTCGCTTAAAGAAGCACTTAAGTATAAATAAACAAATATCGTTTTGATTTCGATAACGTTTTCATGGAATTATTGCACGCGCACAGTAGCGTACTAGCGTAGCGTATAAAGACATTCTTCAACAACAACAAAAAAAACCAGTTTCATCATTCGCATTAGAAGTTGCATGAAAATATTTCAATTTATATAAAATAATAATATAATTATACTTTATTTGTTTAGTATTTTGTATTTTCAAGTTACAATAAAATAGTATTAATTAATAGTATTTAATGCTACTTTACTCATAATGATATTTTTCAATTTGTATATACATGTGGCCCGTATAACATGGATCTAATTTCGATCCGGCCCGTGCCGCGAAAAGTTTGGACACCTCTGATATAGAGCACTCAAAATTAAAATTTCCTCTTCTTCGTTTGCATTTAAACAAGATTCAAAAATTCGCTTAAATAAATTCTTATAAATAACTTATTTTTAGTAAAAAGGTATTTCAATTTTTTTTATAATCTATATAAATAAAAATGAATGTTTGTCTGTATGTCTTTTATGCCTTCCTAAACCGTTCATCCGATTGTAATGAAATTTGGTCAGCTTATTACTTACATTTAAGAGATGGTTATAGATATAATACAAATATCTAAAAAAATTTAAAAAATTCGTAACTCAACCGCATCTATTTACCAAGGACTAATCTCCAAATAACTCGCCGAGGAGACATAATAGATTCAGTAGAAATGCTAAATCCGGTTAAAAGACTAATACTGTAAAGCTATTGTATGCAAATGCCATGCAAGTTATTCTCAGATGTAACAACTTTATTACAGAATATGCGAGAAAGTATTGGGGATACCAATTTCCAAAAATTTTATAGTACAAATAATTTTGCACCATCATATTTTTCAAAAAAAATTTCTAGTAATTTAACGATTTTATGGTACAAATACATTTTCTGTGTTTAATCAATTTTAAAGGAAAATATTTTGATCGCATTTTCTAAAATTAAACGTGAGAATTCTGAACGAATTTTAAACGAATCACGAGATACAATAGATGGTTTCTTTCATTACCATTCTGAAAGGACACCAAGTTTTTACAATTCTAAAAGAATACACAAATCTAATATATAAAAATAAATATATATTTGTTCTTATTTTATATACTGTTGTACCGTTTATTCCATCTCGATAAAGCATTGCCAAATTATTCATTGATTACACTTAATATTATTTCTACGGCTGCAGCAACGCGCCGGGTACCAACTAGAAGCCTCACAATAGTTTATTCCCTATGACTGAAAACTCTAATAAATCTCTTGACCACAAATCGGTTTCTGTCATTTATCGAAGATTTTGGAATTCATTATCGGAATCAATGTAATCATTTTCTAAAGTTTTTTTTTAAAACTATCACTAGAATCCAAACCGTTTTTTTATTTTGAAGTCAAAAACGTTTTTCTTAAAGCTTAGGAATAAGAAAAGTTCCTTCTATTTCATTTAACACACTATAATCCCCGTTTTCTCCATTTTTTTCTAAATTTCAACCAACCTTCGTTACCATAGCAATCCATCGATTGCAATAATTTTTTTTGTTAAATCGATATCATTAAAAAAATTTATATTCAAAATTTTCAATTGCTGATAACATTTTTCTAACTTGTCCATCTAATTCATTTAATCTTTCAGTTTTATCATTTCGAAATACTGAATAATAGTATCATTCTATTTTGCTTACCAGTACCAAGAGGGGGAACCTCCTAGTTGAGGATAAGAACCATCCGGCATGGTGGCTGGTGCTATACTATACTGAATGCTAGTATCAACTCTATTTTGCCTACCAGTACCACTGGGGAGGGATCACATAGTTGAGGATAAGAACTTTCCGGTATGGTGGTTGGTACTATTCTATACTGAATACTAGTATCGATTCTATTTTGCCTACCAGTACCACTGGGGAGAGATATTCTAGGTGAGGATAAGTACCTTCTAGCATTGTGATTGATTCTCGCCACTCTTGTGGGTACATGGAAAGGTAAGGTCTAGCTCCTTCCATAATGACGGGAAGATGCTTCCCTTCCCCTAAGGAACTTCCTTAAGGAATGGTTGTACCGTGGCCGGTGATGGCCCTTCAGCTTCATTCCAACGACCTCTCCTGTCCATGTCTGAAAACAGTCACAACTTCTCTTCTCTTGTGATTTTCCGATGTTCTCTGATGTCTCTTCATTTTAAAAACAATTTGCAGGAAGCTCCATACCGATGTCCACAGGTGGGGGTGGTCATGCAGTGAGTCGGCTGACAGATTTAGGACCATATCCGTATAGGCCATAGACCACCGGATCCCGGCTTTATGACTCAATTACAGTTCCCACTAGTTCAGCTTTTGCGGGGGTCTGGCCATTCAAGTTTTCCATGTACCCTCCAGCGGGTCAGAGAATCCACTTTGTGGTTTGTGGTTATCTTACTTACCAATTCCAATTTCCTTGCGGTTTCGATTTCATCCAATGATTTCATAAATAATTGACGGAAATGAGTTCCTTCCCCTTTTAAATGAGTCATAGTCTTGTTTATGGATGCCAACAGGGCCGGTCATCTGGTGTGTGTGTGTGGTAGGTGCTATATATCCGGGCCCTACGAACGAGGGGGGGTTCAATGGTGATTAAGAATTAAAAAGTGTTCTGAATAATATTAATTTTACACGTACTAAAAGTCTACAAGCTTGTTTCCATGTGGCTACTGAGCATCGACTGACGCCTTTAAACATCGCAGTGATATCTAGAAAAAGGCGGGAAAAGTTCATTTAGGAATAAGAAAATCTCCCTCAAACATGTTGAGATAGAACGACGTGCCCAGTGACCAGAAGTCGTGGCTGAGGCTGGGTTCAAATGAACTTGTAAATCATCAGTTATCTACTTTTGTCCATATTTAATGTAATATTTTTTTTTTTTGCAATCCTTTACATTGCCAGTTACTAAATATAAATCCTGAACCCTCTTCCAGCAAATTAAAATGAAATAAAGGATTATCATCGGTCAAGCATATAGGCATAATGATAAATCTCTTGATATACTAAGTATCGAAAAATAAACTGGAAAAATTGTAATTTTGTTGGAGTAATTAATAGCAAAAACAACATCACGCTTCATCAAATAAATATGCAAATGTTCGATTATGTCTATTTATTTTTACTTTGCTAAATAAAATTAAGGACGAAAAGAAAAAAAAATCTAACAATATAATTTCGAACTCAATTTACAATTAAAATCAATAAATCAAAGTACTAATTGTTTAATTTACATTTCTTTAAAAAATTACTTCTTTTAGATATAAAAAGAAAATAGAAAATTAATAATTCCTGTTATTAGTCGAATTCATTGAAAACAACAACAACAAATGTTAGTATTACGAATAAGAGAACGTGGATTATTTTTTTTTTATTTAAATGAATTTGTTATTTATTTAAGGTCCCAAATGGCTCCTAGCACCCGGGCCCCTTCATAGAGAAGGCCGGCTTTGGATGGCAATTTATCAAAAGATTCTAAAAATACCATGAATTTCATACTGCGTGATTTTTTTAACAGATACTATTCAGAGCCATTTATAGCTCAATTTAACAACCAAAACGGCATCATGGAGGCTAATAATGATACGAAACTATGATTCCGTAAAAATAAAATCGTCGATTGAGGTATTAATGGCGTTGTTGTAGCTTACCAAACCGAAACTTAGCATAAAACACGGATATCAAAGTGAAATGCAAATTTATGTTTTCACATACAACAGCTAATTTGGGTTAGGAAAGCATGTAAACAGTTCCGAAAGCATTCTAAGCAAAAGTGAGTCAATTCAAATGAATATACGACTTTCATTACAAGAAAGCGCGTTTTTAGCAAGGTTATATTAAATCTCCAGGAAACTGAATAAAGCTTAACTTTTCACTGTAACTTTGTAGATGCTATTTATTAGTATTTGTAACAGTTTTTAAATTGTACAATTCTATAAATACCACTTCTCTTACATTTAGGTGTCATGTTTCTCATGTCATCATTAATCTTCATACCGAAATTCCTGGCATTTCAGTTGTTAGATCCAGCTACAAATGATTCTAAATAATATCACATTAAAAAATAACCCGATATAAAAACACCTTAATTATAGATATTTAATGAAATTTTGGAAATGCATCTTACATTGGCAATAATTCTTGAGAATTAATCCAAGTTGAAATGAGTTATTATTTGTATCATACGTAGATCAAAGAGTCATAAAACAATACCAGAAAACTATTCATTTAAATAAAAATAAGAAATTTCCTAACCCATGTCCTCTTATCCGTAACACTAATATTTTTGTTGTTGTTTTCAATGAATTACACTAATAAAATGAGTTATTGTTTTTCTATTTTCTTTCTGCATCTAACGGGGATAATTTTTTAAAGAAATGTAAATTAAACCATTAGTAATTTCATTCATTGATTTTAATTGTAAATTAAGTTCGGAATTATATTGTTAAATTTTTTTGTATTCGTCTTTACTCTTATTTACATAGATTTTCTCAATTTTGGCTGAACAATAAATAAATTTTCCATTGTATTGCACTTTATGTAATTGTAAGGAGAAAATTGTCGTATCTGAAGCTTAAAATTTATTGGATTTTGTGCTGCCATCTATTGATTGAGCAGAATATTGGATTCTACACGAAATCTTCCCATAATGAAAATTTGAAGCCGAAAGAGTTCTCAGAAAGAAATGTACAGAATTTAAATCAATTTCTTAAAATTAAAAATATGTATAGAATTTCAAATAAAATGAAACTATTGTAATTAGAATGATATATTTTTCAAATATAAAAGCAAGATCTCAATACTCAACATCAGAAAACGAAAATATTTATAAATTGAATGGAATTTATGCCTGTTTCTTCCACTTCGGAGTTCATTGAATTTATATAATTGTCAATAAGTTATTTGCTTAAGCATTCACTGTCATTTACCGTCAATCAACGGTTTACGAAATAAATTTTATCTTTTCCGTTATAAGAACTTCTTATACTGAATCAGAACTTTTTCTTTAAAATGCATCCATTGCGAATAATTTATTTTCAAATTCAGCTCTAATGTATTTTTTTCAGACAACAACAACAACAAAAAAAAAAAAAAAAAAAAAAAAAAAGAAGAGGAAGAAGAAGAAAAAGAAAAAGAAAAGAAAAGAAAAAATCTTTGTTATTCTATGACTCAAAGTTAAATTCAACAATCTCAAGAATCAATCTGAATATCGATTGATAATTTGCTCTTTTATACACGGCAACTTTGTCACAGCATAATTTATATTTTTTATTCATTTCACCCCTTTGCATTTTTTTTTAATTTTAGCGAAAATAACTTCCGGTTTTTAGTTTATAGAGATTGTGCACCATCTTCTTCTTGTATACAGCCGACCACCCCGCCACCACTGAACGTAGCAGTATCGACAGAATTTGTTGTAATCTACTACTGATTGTGCACCAACTGTTAGCTTTTTCAATGCATCAAGCACCCCCCCTCCCAATTAATGGGTTCGTTCAGTGATTAAAATAAGTCCAGTGAGTTTATTTATATCATGTCCAATACGAAACCGACTTTTTCATTCATAACTTTACAGGAATATAAAGTTTAGTTTTATTTAACATTACTCGGATTATTCGAGTAATGTAATTATTTGTATCTCCCTTTCCTTATTAATCCGAAAATAAATTTATATATTCTTGATTTCATTGTCGGTTTCACAGACGAAGTTTGAATATAAAATTATTTTACTTATATTAACCTCCCTTTTTAAAGCAATATTCGGGTTATTTTAGTACAGACCTTGTAGTTTGAACCGAGGTCATATGACGACACCTAAGCTGGTACCCATCTCCAAATTTTTACACCATGTGGCGCTGCGATCAACGCCTACACCGTCGGATTGAAGTGAAGTGAACTAACAAGAAACAGAACTGTTCTAACGAGAAAGCACGTGCAGAAGTTTTGTTCCAGAGATCGTTGTAAATGTTATTTTCGTGTTCCTGTTCCGTCCCGTTTCGTTTTAATCTAAAAGTAAAGTCTGTGTTAAATAAATTATTTTTGTAGAGAGGTGTATTGATGATTGGAAATAATCCACACCCCTACACACTACACTAGCGAGAAGACGTTTGTCCCCGACGGATTTAACACATACCAGAACCGCTTATACTACGACTCATAGAGGGAATTTGTAGACAAACATTTTGGATTTAAAAATTGATTTTACGGTTGTGTTGCTGGAGGAAGCAATAGATTCGGAAAAATACCCTCATATGTCTCCAAATTGTGCTTTTGTTATCTTTAATGGCACTTGCCATTGACAAGCCAGCTGACTAAAGAGCGATTAATCCGAAGTTTTGCGCTGCTTGTTTTTTCAGTTGCGCCTTCTAGGGCCAAAAGTAAAATTTAGCCTCTCACGCGTCACAACCCTTTTTACGGAGCGGTCTGTACGATCACCTGAACCAGTACTCTCAGTAGTATTACTCTTGACATGAAGGACATTATGACAACGACAACTTTATATGCGCTCCAGTCACCACACAAGCGAAGATTTTTCAGCCGGCGGGTTTCGAACTCACAATCTAAGAGATGCGAGTCCAACACCGTTCCAACCAGACTATCTCGACCTCGACAAAATTGGAACAGTAGAATGATTATCAAAGGACAGCGATTCAAATATGTTCACACTATTCATGGTATACTTTTTCTTTGTAGGCATCTGTACGACGGACATCTTTCTTTGGATTTTCCAGCACTCATCGATGCGGGGGAGCTCTTATTAGTCGACAATGGGTGGCAACAGCAGGACATTGCGTTGATGAGTAAGTCATCTTACCAAACATCTCAAGAACATCAAGTATTTTGCTATTTTTTAACCACAAAATTTTTTCTACTTGTATGCCCTATTACTCGTCCGAAATGGCAAAAAATAGTGACTTGAATCATTCTCTATATATTTAAGGTATCCGACTACGTTTGATGGAAATTTTTTGAAAAAATGAATACGTTAAATACTATTTAAGACTATGTTTTTTAGATGCATTGTTAATTATAAAACAAAATACTATAAATACAAAAAAAATATTTGGAAATATAATATTTTGAGAAATATGAAAATTTGTAGTAAATTTTAATGAAATTTAATCAAAACGGTTAACACTCTACACGAAATTGTAATGAAGCAATCTTAGTCTTTTTTACACAGGTTATAGAATATAATGAAGAATGAAATCAACCAAAATGAGTAAAAATATATGTATAGATGCATTATTTTCCAGAAATTTACAACTTAATTTTTCTAAAAACACCTATAAATGAAAAAGTTTTTCACCAACAATAAAACTTTTGGTTCATTTCATTGCTCATATTACTTAAAATACACGCTGAAATGTTTGTATAAATACCTCTATTAGTTTTTTAGATATCATGTTAACGGTGGAGAATTTTTATGAGAATTCAAGTTTTGAGAAAACTGAAGACAAAAGCTAAAAAATATGTGAGCCTTGATGATAGGTCAGGAAAAATATAATATAAAAAATATTATTATAATTATAAAAAATCTGGCAAAGCAAGACCTTTGCAACAAACATAAAGAGGATTTTCAGAAATGACTTTGTTTTGTGCAATGTAAAAGGAAATTTATTTTGATTGATGCATCAGGTGATGTGATGAAATTTCATTACAGTGAAATGAATTACAGGATTTATTTTTTATAGTAAAATTTGTGATACTCCACATCAAAATGATGAAATTTTTCGCTCTTTCGCTATTGACAGATGTTTGCATGGAGAGTACGGATTTGGTGATCCTCCATAATAGATCTTAATTTTAAATCTACAATGCTTGATTTAAATCTTCAGGCTTGCCTTCTACTGGTCAGACATCTCTCAATGAGCTGATTGATTTTTTTTTGCTACTGATGGGTTTTGACGATTGCAATTTACCTCACGCCTCTTCATGAAGGTGGATTAGAGTAAAGAGAGTTGTTCAAAAGGTGAGATGGAGGTGGAACTTATATTATTGGTATCTTAGTGAGTTGCAAAGCTATTCCACCGTGAATCAAACCGAATCTAAAAGATCTTGCAAAACGACACCTTTGCAACAAACATAAAGAGAAACTTCAGAAATGACTTTGCTTAGTGCAATGTAAAAGGAAATTTATTTTGATTGATGTGTCAGGTGATATGATGAAGCTTCCTTTCAGTGAAATGAATTACATGATTTATACTATATGGTAAAATTTATGATACTCCACATCAAAATGATGAATAAATCTAGCTGAATAAATGCTTTATTTGAAGATTTTTTTTATTACTAATTATTTTTAAGGTTGTATAAAATTAAAAGCTTAAGCTCTATTGAGTTTAAGTGTGTGTGTGTGTGTGTGTGTGTGTGTGTGTGTGTGTGTGTGTGTG
>JAPMOQ010024920.1:791189-810567 GCA_026543055.1 Argiope trifasciata | reverse complement strand
TGTGTGTGTGTGTGTGTGTGTGTGTGTGTGTGTGTGTGTGTGTGTGTATAGAAAGAGAGAGAGATAGGCCTCTTGATTGTTTCAAACCGGTTTAATCTGGTTAGTGACTTAAATTAATTATGACGAATAATAACTTAAAAAACAATAACGTTCTAACATGATAATCTGAAATTTAAGATTGTAGATTTCATTTTTTTATTGTTTTCTTTTATTTTTAGTTTACTTTTGTCTCAGATAAAGATAAGAGTTGGGGAATATGATTTTGCTAGCGTTCAAGAACCTCACGGCTATGTGGAAAGAGGAGCAAAAAAGAAAATTGTTCATCCCAGATACAATTTCTTCACATATGAGAATGATTTAGCTCTGGTGCAGCTGGAGGAGGCGATAGATTCGGAAAAATATCCTCATATATCACCAATTTGTTTACCCCCAGTGGAAGAAAGTCTCGTTGGAAAAAATGCGACTGTTACTGGTTGGGGAAGACTCAGTGAAGGTAAGTTCTTAGTGATGATTTTGGTGCCATAAATTGTTTTCCCTTTTCATACTCAGAGCATATGGCATTCAAAATTAGTGGTTTAACCGCTTCCTTTACGAAATGTTTTGAAAAAAATTGCAAAAAAAAATAATAATCACATTTAAAAAAATTTTTATTACTAAACACAAAACCAAATATTTAAGTTGAATTTTTAATTTTATATGAGTGTAAAAGCGTTTAGTTTGAATATTAGTATACTATCCAGAGTTATCTTAGGTGAATGAAAAAAAGTTAAATATTAGTCTTTGTATGATAGTTTTTGAAGCAAAGGACGACACTAAGTGATACTCGACATTCTGTACACTGGTATCTGGCCTCTTTTCTTACTGGTTTACCTCTGAAATTTCTTTTACTGGAACACTGTCTTGTTGGGTTTGATTTTTTTTTCAGTAGCAGGAATCACTATCTTCATAATAAATAACTGAAAAATCATCGCTTTCGTTATCTTGCATCATCACATTTATTTTACTTTTTCTTCAATTCAACTATCCTTTTTCATACATTACTAAACCATAAGCAGACGTATACTATACAATAGGGAAGTCACGTTACCAGACTCGCCAAAAAAACATCGAAATCAACAAAACTTAGCAAATTGCCGAACAAAGCAAAACATTTCCTTTCATTCCCTCCAGATCGAGTAAAACCGTGATAAAACAAGTCGTACTGACAAATTCTGCTTCGCCCGAGTTTTCTCGGGATAATAAATAAATGCAAAATATATGAACCCGAGATAATCAGACAAACAGTTAATTTAACTGAATTCTAAACAGAAAGAACGTAAACTGATGAAAAAAGTGAACAAGAAAACAGAATTGTTATAAGCTGTAAAGAAAATATCTGCTGTAAATTTAAAAAATGTATAATATCTTAATCTTTTTATGCAAAACAGTAAGGAGTTCGAAATCAGAAAGTGGTTGAAGCTGTTAATTTTGAAAACGATGTGTATTTTTCTAAAATCTGTTACATTACGGCAATTCAACTATATATTGATAAAAAAAAATAATTGACAAAAGACAAAAAGATAAAATTTTGATAGAATTCATGTGATATGAAATTTTTCTTAAATTAGTTTATCAAATATTACCCAAAACGATTTTTTTAAATTTTCTATTCAACTTCTTTCTTTAACGCAAGATTTCATAAGTAAAAATTTTTATAAAAACGTAGCAACTTCATCAGCACATTTTGACTTTCACTATAAAAAGCGAAAAATTATCACTATGTTGAAGAGTGATCAGCGTATAATATTTCTTAGAAATTTTGTAATTGTCTATAGCTACAATAAATCATATGTAAAAATAAAATCAATCTACATTACAAAACTTTCAATGTTTGAAGGTTTAGCAATATTTAAACAATTATTTTCATATATTCGCGTTATTTATTCGAAACTAAGAATTCAGAAACACATATAAGCTGTATTAGAATGCATCCCAATTCAACCTCTGATGGAAAATCAATTATTCGTCGAATTTTCATATTTGTAACGGTTAATATTGTCATTTGAAATATTAATTCAATATTTGTTATATCGAATGACACAACCTCATAATTTTTGAAGAATAATTCTTCCTCCAAAGAAGTTCATTGCCCCAGGTATTCAAATAGCTTATTAAACTATGGCATTCAAATAGCCTTGCGTTCACGCTATCAGACTTTCAAGAATCCATATAGAAATGGTTTTGTACAGCTTTCAGTTTTAAAGAAAAGCAATTATGCTAGTTTTGATCTTTTGTAAGACATTTTTGACAGTCCTGAAAATCATTTTATCTCTATTTCTTTCCTGTTAAAGACATTATTTTTCCTGTTATATAATAAAATAAGGAATCCTGGACTTCATTTATTCTGAATATACATGTGAACTTTTATATGAACGCAGTTATTTACTGAATTCATTCAATTTTGATGTAAATCGAATGTGATTTTAAGAATTATTGGAATGTCAGAAACTGATTCTTTACAACCAAAATGCAACGAAATTTATCTTAAAAATGACACTTCGAATAAAGTACGTTATTTTTAGCTTTCAAACAATTTGAATTCGTGTTGTATAGCTAAAAAGATTTAGAGAAATGAAACCACATTTCGTATACAGACTTTGTAAAGCATGGAAAAAATGAATTCCTCAGGGGAAAAAAGTACCAGAAGTTACTGATAGGAGAAATATTGGGGCTGCTTTCAGGTACAAATGAGGAAATTTGCATATTTAGATAAATTATGAAATATTCCTAATGCTTACATGACAGTAGCTCTATGCATTCCTTGGAAAAAAGAAGAGCAAACGACCTATTAGCAGTTCATTCTTGACTGTTGATGTGTTCTTGACCGTGATTGATTGTTGATGTGAGCTTAATACAGGCCCTACATTACCGCAGCATGCTTTGCTGGTAAAATTGCTCTACACTCTACAGTGAAATGTCGTGACTGCTCTTAAACAAACTGCATGTATGGAAACAGAAAATAAGACGGGTTGTTATGAACATCGAAACAGACAGTTTACACGCAACTGTGGAAAACGTCATACTCCGAATACAATAGGTTGTACACAGAAAAGGTCAAAATATTGAAAATGCTGCACGGTGTCCAGGGAACCTTAATATTAAAGAATAAAAAATTATTTTCTGAAAGTTTCATAAATTCACTAATAATTGTACTCCCACAACGCCAGTATTTGATCTACTGGCAACTTTTGGTACTAATATTTTTTTCTGCGGAATTCATTTTCCCATGCCACCCACAGTCTGTATATGAAATGTGTTTTTTATGGTCACCCTGTATCTATTTGAAACAAAATACAATTATAAATACAAGAATACAATGACTTATTCAAAGTTATAATTAAATATGAGTGTTTTTCAAAAATTAAATCAGCATAGAATGGTGACTGCTTCGAATCGACGAATTAACCATCTGATAAGATGTCCCTTTTTTTTCATGAGACTCCGTTTCCACAGAAGCGATTTCGTCGTGTTTTCAATTGGAATAAATTGAAATTGACTACTCTGTACTAATTGAAGACTATGAATTTCCGTAACCTTCTTGTTAAATGACACATTCTTTCGGACATTTATTCTTATTTTAGTCTTTTATAACATTAAGGACTCTTGAGATTTTAAAGCATTTCCAAATGCTTTTTAAATAACTTAATACTTTCATTTATTTGCAAATTTAAATATTAATAATTCAATAATTCGGTTCGCGTATTGGAAACATCATTTTGAGAGAGAGTGTCAAGCTGCCTGGAGGTTCTTTAATAGGTTGTAAAGCTGTCAACTGAGTCTTGGAATTTTAAGGATGTTTAGGAGTGTTGTTATAACATTAAGGGCTCTTGAGGTTTTAAAGAATTCCACGTACATTTTAAATAGCTTAATACTTTCATTTATCTGCAGATTTAAATACTAAAACATCAGTGATTCAGTTCACGAGTCGGAGACGTCATTCTAAGCGAAAGTGTCAAGCTGCCTATCCTTAAAGGAGTTTCTTCAATAGGTTATAAAGCTGTCAACTATGTCTTGGAATTTTAAGGATGTTTAGGAGTGCTGTTGGTTTGAGAATTTTTCTAATATGTGTGAATTCTTGAAAACATAAATAATATTTAATCTTAGAATATTTAAAAATGGAGGATATTACACAAAATGATAGCTCAACTTTATAGTGGATGACTCTTGCATGGGATGACTTCTCAAAATGATTGTCTATATCATTAAGCAGTTTAAAAATGTAGTTTCAGAGTAGACTCCGCCACTATTTACTTTGATATCAGTATCTGTTTTTGATCTGCCCCCATACATATCTATTAACCACCAATTTGAACTTTCTCTCAAAAATTGCATTTTGATAGGTAAATATCAGAATTCATATTGTCCATTAATGAGCAATATGGACACTCATCTGTCTCGGAAGCCATATAATATTTAAATAACACTACATATCCGCATTTCAACTTGTTCATATTAGACAAAATATTACCTGCTGCCTAATTTGCACATTTAATTTATTCATAAATACTCGGGTCCAATTTTGATTTTATTCGCTAATAACTAAAATTAATTTTGAGCATTAATTATTAAAAGCCTAAGGGAATATAACTTTTTGGATTTAATTTCTATTTTGATGAACACCATACTTGTCTATGAATGGATGCCTTAAAAACAAGATATTGTACAAATCGTCATTATGGCTATAACAGGCTCTCGAAGAATTCCGATAATATTTTTTATTAGAATCTGGCTGGTACTCAGCTCGTTGTTGCCGCAGAAGAAATGATTTTGTAAATATCGTTTGAAATTTAAAATAATTGTCTTGTTTAATTAATTTATCTTGTTTATTTTCGTATCGGAAATGAATAGATTCATTGATATTGAGTAACATATAAAGGAGAAGCGTAAATAATATTAATTCTATTTTATTAACTTTATTATTCAAGACTTGAGGCTTGGAAATATTTTTTCTCCATCATCAACAGAAACAAATAAGTCCATGTAATAAGTATTTAAAGTTTCATCGCAATCGGATGAGCGGTATGGCACAGCATAAGAGACATACAGAGAAGCATTCATTTTTATTTATATATATGTATTCGTTAGTAAGGCTCCATAGCTACAAGCACCTATTTTTGTAACCATGTTCAATTGCTAAAATTTAAAATATAAAAAGGAATTTTGTTTGTTCATACTTTATGCACTGCCATACCGTTCATCCGATTACTATAAAACTGGTTATACAGTACTTGCACTTGAGCGAAGATTATAGGCATAGTATAATTATATCTAAAGTTAAAAAAATAGAATAAATATATTTTTATTTTATGTTTTTATCTTATGTATCATTCTTATATTATTATGCTCGTTCTTCTCTGCTATGTGTGTAATAACTGAACATGCCAGGCAGGAATACCCAGAGTTCTCCTCAGAACTCTTACAAATCACACGCACTCTTCGCGTTCAGATTCCTTAATATCAATCGTGGCTTCTACTTTCCCATAACTGTTCTTCCACTCTTCACTACACATCCCTTTTAGGACGGCTGGAACAGTTCCGAGGTGGTTGGACACATAATGTGTAAACGTTCTACTTTGTATATTATTCGATTTCAAAGAATGTATTCATTGACACGAAAATAAATATTCTTTCTATTATTCTTATTTAAACAAGATGGAAATATTGTTTCAAATTTAAAATAATATTTCCAAAATTATTTCTTCTGTGCAGAAACGTGTCTGGCACCAGACCTTGAAACCTTGACTAATTAAAGCCATTTTGCTTATTACAGTCTGCTTCGTAACGTTTGCTAAATAGTGATAAATAAAACGAACACTTCTATTTAATATAATCATCTTACAACTTTATTGTTACGAAGAAATTAGAGTTTGTCTATCTGCATATTAAGTGTAGAAATTCGTTTTTATTCATATTTAGAGCTTCTCAGAGAAGTATTTGATATCCGTGTATTTAGCAGTAAATGAAAGTAACTCCTTAAGTTTATTTTTTCTGAAGTAGTACTTCATTTTCTATTATTGCCACTACAATAAAGACTTCATCTATACATGTTCTTACAAGTAGTAAATATATTTTCAAAGGTGTAAAATTTTATTTCTCCTAATAGTATTAAGGTAAAATGTGTCAGCCTTTTATTTAAAGCATGTCTACAATAATGAAATTTTTTTCAAATTAATTTTTCAGGAGGAATACTGCCATCAATATTGCAAGAAGTCCAGGTTCCAATAATCAGTAATGAGAAGTGTAAAAATATGTTTTTAGCGGCTGGAAGACATGAATATATTCCAGACATTTTCATGTGCGCTGGATTTGAAGAAGGTGGCAGAGATTCGTGTCAGGTAATTACATTTGATAACTTTAAACTTCATCAGTTTCATAGAAATTTTAATATCTATTAACTACATCGAAAGAGCGTTCTGTTATATTCTGGTGAGATTTCTTACTCGAATATCGTTAAAATCCTCCTCATTATGCAGTTTCAACTAAATTAAAAGTTTGTTCTGGTTTATGCAACTAATTGAATAAACTCTTGGATATCCAAAAATATTTTATCTGGCCAATTCCATGAATACTAAGTTTGTTACATTAAAGTCCCATTTTAAAGCAACACTAGGGTTATCTTGAGACTGACCTTGTAATTCTAAACCATGGTCAGATGACGAACACGACATCTGGACTCACACCCAACCATCTCCAACTCATGAATATCGAAGGCAATGGGATAAGATCGTGGTAAGATCGATATTCATTTCGTTGACTTAAAATCACAAAATACATATAATGGATTATGAGCAATTTAACACGCCAGTGTTATGCTTTTCCCCAATTTGCAATGTTGCATAAATCACTAGCATGTTTGCTAACTAAACCAACAGCTGTAAAGAAAAAATATTTTCTAAATTATTACTACGCGAAGAACAAGATTTTATGGAAAAAAAAACAGCCTGTATTGTTTTATTCGCCCTTTGTTGCCAAAGCTGATAAATAAAACAAGATATCGTTTATTTTCCAGATGAATATAGAGTTTTATAAACTTCAAACCTACCAAAAAGGAGTAGGATACAAGTTTGGTTTAATTATATTAATGTTCCGTTGTAAAGCAACACTAGGGCTATTATTGGTAGGACCTTGTAATTGTGAACCGTGTCAGATAATGAGAACGTCCCTTCACCCCAGCGAGAAGACATTTGGTCTGACAGATTTAACGTGCAACAAACCCCATTACACGACGGTTCTTCGCCGGAATCGGGTTCTGAACCTGACACCCTACGACTCACAGACAGAGACTATACCACCAGGCCACCGCGGCCCTAAGAGTAGGATACAAGAAAGGCGAGGAATTTTATCTGTTTAAAAATTGTTCACAAATTATTTTGCTCATGCTATTGTTCATATTCGTAAAGTATCCGACTTCATTATAAAATTGAAATTATATACAAGTAGTCGGCCGTTTAAAGTCCCTTAATTTGATTGATGCAAGGAACATGTACAATTATGTCACTCAATTGCATCAATGAATGATTACTCAAATGGGTTTCAAGGGCTAGAATCATTAAATCGGGTGCAAAGTAATTTTTTTTAGGCAAAATGTTTACAAATTTTTTACTATTTATAACTTGATTCTTCAGGCTTCCATACTAATTTTAATATTCTGAGACTTTATTTAAAAAATACGAGATTAATCAACTGCCTCATTCAGGAAAGTAGGAACATAAAATCAAAATTTAAACATTTACCGACGGCATTTTAAAGTGCCGTTTAAATCTGACTGATATCTTCACAGTAATTTTCTAATAGTATTTGAAAGAACTAGAAGAACGCATATGCAATAGAAAATAGGATGTCGACTAAAAATAACATTAAAAATCTTAAATTTTTTCTTCCCATTTTTATTCTGCACCAAAACTCAACTGATGATTCAGAAGTGAAAAATAGATGGTAAAATTCGGCAAATAAAGAGTTAGAATACTTTCTAGTTGCAGCAGGTATGAAGTTAAGTTTTTTTTTAATTCTGGAAACTACGGCAAATAAACACAATACAAAACAATTTTAATTCGATCCAGAGAACTAGATTTTCAAAGTCTTTGAAGGGAAAAAAGTGAGGAAAAATCTATAATGCGGAAGCTTAATTTTAAATAATCGATATTTCAATCGGCAAGGATGAGAAGACTTATGTTCAACATAATACTAAGGAATAATTATTTATATTTCATTTAAAATCGGAAAAAGACTGCTTAAAAATGTACGGCAAGAATGTTTCGTTAAAAACAAATGTCACTCTTTATACCCGCTCGAAAGTTTAAAATGACCGATATTTGCTCCTTGTTGTATTCGTCAAATTCTTTTTGCAGGGAGATTGCTGCAAATGTTCTACATAATATTAACGATTTCGCATACAATGACGTGTCGGAGACGCACATCGAATTATTTAATTTTTAATCTGCAATCAAGTGAAAAGTATTAAATTTAAAATGAAAAAAAGTCGCTTGAAACGTATTATTAAAGGAATCAAGATAGTAAATATTCCAATTAGGCAGCTATGAAATTCGTCATTTAATTAGGTAATAAATTCGCATGTCAAGTGGCTAAAAAACATTTAAAATTTCATTAAAAATTGGAATAACGCTGCAAAGACTGCTTAAAAATGCAAGGCAAGAATGTTTCGTTAAAAACAAATGTCGCGCTTTATGTCCGATCGAAAGTTAAAAATGACATTTGTTCCTTGCTACATTCGTCAAATTCTTTTTGCAGGGAGATTCTGGTGGACCTCTCCAAATCCAGGCGGATGAAGGCTACTGGTTCTTGGCTGGCATCATATCATGGGGCATAGGCTGTGCAGAACCGAATATGCCTGGAGTGTGTACAAGGATATCCAAATTCAAAGACTGGGTTGTGCAACAAATCACGTGACAGTGACAAAATGCCTGTAGTCATTTTTCTTAGAATATTAACAGCTGTTTATATTTGAATTTTAATTAGCAAACCAACGACGATACATGAAATATCGTTTCGGAAAGATTTTGTATATTCCTATTTACTTGTTTCCTGAAATTCCCAAGAAAGAAAATAAAATTTTCTTTCTTTAAATTTTAATAGTTGGTGCCAAAATATACAAGATGTGGAACTTAAGTTCTAAAGATGCAACATTTAAAATAAGAAGCTATTACTTCACTTAAAAATTGCTTTATTTAATTTTCATAGTTTATTTATATTGCTTCAGCTTAGATTATGTAGAAAGAATAATAAAATCTTTATTTAAAAACAATGGGCAGTGATCAAATCATTTAAAAACAATTATTCTTGTACAGGACATTAAAAGAATAAAATCAACGCAATTGAAAACTTGTGTTTGATGAATAAATAGGCTCCTTTTCAATTTGCATTTTCATTGATCCAGTTCAAGTACGAGGTAACTCGAGTGTAGACTCCAGGAAACGTAGGGTCCCCGCAACGCCGTCCCCAAGAAACTATTCCGATTACTTCCCAACGACCTTCACTAAGAGTCATTAAAGGACCTCCCGAATCTCCCTGAAAGAAAGTTAAAGATTACAAATTAACATACAAGACTTCGGTTTACATTGACTTGTTTAACCCCTAGCGGTGGAGAGACGTGCCACTCTTGTTGAGATGCTTTTGGAGACGTGCTACAGAAGTAAAGATGTTGGCGATTGTTTGTTGGAACCCAGTCCACAGGAGCACTATCTTGGGTAGAAAATTTAGAGGATAAATCCTTTATCCTCTAAAGGATCCTTTTCCGATTTCTATAAGGTCTTGAATGCTTTGTTATCTCGCTGCGAGTTACAGCGTACTGTTTGGCAATTTCTTGCCACCGCAAGTGGTTAAAAAGTTTTATCTGCATTTTAAACAGTTTACCATTTCATCCTCTATGGAAAATATAAATTGTGTCACAATTTTAAAGATAAGTATACTCAAACAATGTAATATGAAATTCTACCGTATTGAAACGAGTTATTTTTTTCAATTGCTGCCGTTAGTTCACTCTTTAAATATATCTTTCAACTTTCCACTCGTTAATAAAATACTCATCTACTAAAGTTCAAATACATTTAACTTGTAGTGGATGACACTTTGAAATAACTGTATTAACATAAATTCATTCATTAAAAATTGTTAATATTTTAAATAGTTTTAGCAGTTTGTAATGAAAATTGAAATCAACTGACAGTAGCTCAGTAGGTAAAATGCAAGGATTTCAGTATTTTTCACGTGAAGAATGCGAGTTCAGTTCTTACGAAAATCAATAATTTGATAATTATTCAATAAAAAGTAACTAAAATTCTTTGTTGACCGAAGTAGGAATTGAATTAAATTTTTTTTATATTACTTGTTTTTTTTCATTAATCACATTTACATAACATTTTTTGCACATAAATGAAACAAAATTTTAATTTACTGTTAGAAAATGGTATTGGGCAAAATATAGTACAACTCAAAAATCTTAATTTCTTTGATTTTGATTTGGCTTCAAAATATTTTAAACATCTTGAAATTAATGAATACGCTTGAGTTTTCACTAAAATTGTAATTCAAACTGCAAATTGTCACTACTTATTACTCCTGACGAATAATCCGCCATAACGAAAAATGTACCTTTTCCCATAACAAAAACAGTTAACTGGTTAAGGTACGACGTCAAGATGCAGCAAATTACTTCGAAAAGCAGTTTGATTCTACGTTACATACAAACATATGTGAATTCTTTTAAAATAAAGAGGCCTTTAAAAATTTTATTAGCTTCCATAAGTTGCTGGAATAACATTTTTAAGTCCAGCTTGAGATTGACTGTAAACGTAAAAAATTCCTTCATTTTATTTATTTGGGATTTTCTTGCAATACTGACAAATTTATTGCGGAGTTTTTTCGAATATACCATACTGTTCAAATATTTTGGAAGTTTGAAATCGATCAAATTGAATGAATATTCCCACCATGTTACATTAACGAAAAATAAACATTTTTACTAAAATGTATACGTGCTTGCTTTAAGAATCGAGTCAATTATACCACAGACATCTCTTGTATTGGAAAGATGTACTAAATGCATCAATTGCCCTATATCGAAATTGCAACTTTAAGCAAAAATTGAAAGTTGCTACATCGCACAAGAAAAATTCATGAGGCACCACATGTCCGATATTCAAAATAATTGGGTACACTTCTTAAACACTTAATATTACAATGTTTGCCAATTTACCTGACAAGCGTCTTCCCCATTTTCAGGAGAACCAGCACACATAAATGCATTAGTTATTCTTTCTAGTCGATACGTTCTATCGCATTCATCGTTATCCCAAACAGGTACCGTTACTTGGCGTAAAACTGGACTTGCTGAACCACCTATAACATAACGTAACGATAGTCATTACAAAAATACATTCACAGAATTCAAAATTAAATTTTAAAACGGCATCGGTTAATTTGAAATAATAATTTGAGCAAACTTGCCAAATTACAACTACTCTACTTTTCTATCGCTTCAAAAATCAAATAAGTTTCTGCCTTAGATCTTGGCTCCTTCAACGTCAATTAATATTTAGCTGAAAAATTAAATATCCTCAGCTGAAATGAGGATTTGCCTTTCTCATTCGAATAGTAAGAATTATGAATGATCAAGACCCCCGTATTACAATTAATTCTACAAATTCTCTACAAGAACAATTATAGTAAATAGTAATAAAAATGGAATATCGTAACAAAATTCTCACATTTCATTTAAGAAGATTTGGTACATAATATAGGTTCAAAAATTTTCCTAAACTATTGACAACTCAATGAATATTCCCAAATAAAATAACATCAAAAACAGGAATATTAGCTAACTTTATTATTGTAATCAGTAAAAATTTCATTTCATCTTTGAAACAAACATTTTTCGAGCAGAAAATTCAGTTCAAATGCGTTCAAGGAATGCCATTCATGTTTTATTACGAACGTCTAAAGAAATTAACAATTTCAAAGATTCATTTTTTGATTACACTTAAAATACTGAATGACCAATACAAAAAGACTCGACTATAATATTTTGGCATATTCATTTTAATTGTATGCAGCAACCTAGTATCTTCAAGACGCATTCAAACTATGTTGTAAAATGACCCACACGTATGCCGAAATTTTATGAAGCGTTAAACATCCAATTCTTTGGAATTGGAATCGATATTCATCGTAGCTAAGGAAACAAGTAGTTTCTTAAGACCAATACATTTGAAAATATACCTCCATTTCTGAAACACAAACCTCAAGGAAAATTAACGAAGTTAAAATAGAAATTAGCATTCGAGAAGATCCATTTGTCTACAGTTACAAACAATCATAATTGTCAAAGCCGACTCTTCATTTTGGGTACTTTGAAAAATTGATTTTGCTGGAAGTCCTTGTTGCCGGAAAGACTAAAGGTCTATTCTATAGAATATAGCAATTTTAGATTTACAAAATCAGTTTCTTTTCTGTAAAATAATGCTGCCTAAGGTAATCCTAAACCATACGCAAATACAATGAGCAAAGAAAGACTCCGTACGAAAGAAAATGAAAAATAAAGTGGTATAATTTCTAATCTTTGTAAAAACTTTATACGGTTAATACTAGTCTTTAAAAGAAATTTTGCAATAAATTTCTTTTAACAAAACACTGTAGGTTTTTATTTTGCAATTTAAGATAACTAACAAAGTGTCATGCAAAAAACCGTTCCTGCATGCAATATGCAAATTTTTCCCGACATGTTTTACAATTGATTCGCTGTAAATTTGAGATTTGTTGGTATGCCAAAGTGAAGAGCACAACATAGCAACAACTGTTTAGTTCCAGTTTGCAGTGGATCGTCTTAAGAGAAATTCCGGAAGATATTCGAGAGTAAATGATTCAGTTGTGAAAAGATGGACTAAGTTTAAAGTGCAATATATTGAAAATTATCTTGAGTTGCAGAAATTGCAGAATAGAGATAGATCCGGAAGACCACCGATGTTAAATCGCTTGCATAAAAGAAATATCCGTAACATACAGGATAATCCTAGGACTAGAGCACTTTCAACGAGAAACTGATTTAATTGTGGATTACAACATTAAAATCACGCCCCAAAAAATTAAAATGTTATACTTTTTCGCCAACTTATGGCCCATAAGAAGCTTTTTATAATTTGGCAGATAAAAAACTCCACGAGTTTGCTTGCTTTGCAAACTTTCTTCTTTCTGGAAATCTGTAATTTTTAGTGATGAATCAAAATTTAATATCCATGGACCAGATTGATGAGATTTCGTCAGGAGAAAACCAAAACCAACACCAACAGTACCAAACCAGTAAACGTAAATCAAGAATTTTTGTGGAACTGTGAAGCATGGTGACACGATCATGGTGTGTGCGTGGGAGGGGGTGTATGAGTGCAAATTTGTTTCAGAGAAGGCATTAGAGAGGAACATATTTTACATTCTAAAACCAAGCTTCAACCAATATAGAAAAACCTTCTCTTAGAACTGATTTTACTTTGCTACAGGATAACGATCGTAAGCACACCTTCAAGATTAGTCATGAATGGCGCCTCTATCATGCTAAACAGTTTTATAGCCCTCCTCAGTTTTCCGATTTAAACTCAATAGAACATTTACGAGAAGAAATTAGTCGTGAACTAAAAACGCTACACAATGAGCAAGGCTGATCTCAAAAGCGCCATTCAGGATATTTGGAATAATGTATATCTAGAAGCAAAATGGGAGTTATGCCACAACACTTGAGAAGTGATAAAGGCCATATGATATATTACCGATCGTTAAATGCAAGCCAGCCAAAGGGAAAAAGATTTTTCATGTACCATTTAAAATATTGTACGGAAACGTTGTTCCTTATTGGCATTTTTGTTGTTTCTTCCAATTGACATTTAATTTTCTCCATGTTTTTTTAAATAAATAAGTTGTGTGAAACTAAATTTATTTTCTTTACAAAATATTATCAAAAATTGAATTTTCATTTATAGTCATAGTTGTATACTGAAACTTTTACTATCATTTTCAACCATTTGGATGCATTGTGTTTACAATAACGAGCGCATTCATTGGGCATTCAAAAAGTTCAACAAGGCTGAAGACGCATATACAATGGCACTCATTGCTCTAGATACTAACTTATTCGTTTACGAGAGCCACGATTTTAAATGCGGAACATTTCATGGTTTACTTCACATTGGAATCTGAGATGGTACGTTCTTGATTTTGATTTCTGTTGGTTTTACTGGTGTAAGAGCCATGCTTTGGATAAGCTGCACTGGGTACATAATTACAGTACAATAGCGGTTAACAAATAAAATTGAATGTAAACAGCATTTTTTTCCATATTTCATAAAGGCCAACAGGCTATTAAATTGATAAGGACAAAGTTAACACGTTGACTGCCTTGGATCACTGATGACCACCAGGCCATATGAAATGCATTATGAAAACTCCAGCTTGGCAGTCGACGTATAAAAACTAAAAATGAAGCAAGAAAAAATTAAAAAATCTAAATAGAATCACTTGAATATTCAGTGATCCTATTTGGATTTTATTCAAATAAACTTTCACGCTAATCCAACGAAAACCCATATTTAAATTGCGCTTTGTAAATAATTCTGAATGCTACCACTAAGAATTCGACAAAATCACAAGAAATCAGAATACCGAAATAAATATTCAAATAATTCACAGAAAACTTCAAGCACTTAAACATCCAAAAATTGCCATTTCTATAGGCTCAGGGGAATGAGAACTTTTCAGTACCATTAAGGATGAGATTCACTGATACGTCTGAGTAGAAAATATCGTTCTTATATGTTCTTAATTATGAAAGGATGAGCTTTATTTAGCATTCAAACCATATGTTAAACTGCCAACGCGATTATTCGCAAATATCGATAGAATTTTTCTGCAAATTATCAATGAAAACATCAGATATTAAGAAGCCATGCAACTACAAAAAAAGAATCCGACCCAGAATGACATCGACCACTACATAACCAAAGAAAAAAAACTCAGCTCTGGGCACTCTCGGATATCTATACGTCCGAGAGCGTATAGATATTACCTAGATTACCATGAAGCTAGATAATATCTATACGTTCTCGGGACTTTAAGAGTGTTGCCTACACTTACTGTCAAGTATCAGAAGTTTTAAAATGATAGTTTGTTCACAATTTAAGAGTGGAGTACTCTATAGAAAATTTCGTACTACATTAGGTTATATTAAATCCTGTTCTTACACAAGATTTATTTTTAATTAAAAACATTTCAGATCAAATAACATCGTTTTTATCTTTATGATAGAATTTTATTTTAAGATATAGGAGAAAATGGAGCACAAAATTTATGCAGAATAAGCTCACATTTCCAATCCATTTCCCTAATTCATTTAAAAGCATATTTAAATATAGTATCGCGTATATTTAGAATTTAATCTGAAGTTTCAAGTACAGCATCGAAAACCACCAAAAGTTGCATAATATTAAATATATATCCGATTAGGTAAATCGAATTCGGTAAAATTGTCCATTGCAAACGAACTATAACAGAGGTTTTTAGCATTACAGAAATACACAATATTTCATGAATAAAAGTCAATAAAGTTTCTTTTTCGAAGAATTATCTAGGGTTAAAGGCTAGCTTAAGGCAAGATCCAGTTTATGTATATAAATTTCTGATAGAGGAGATGGGATTCTCATTACTATTACATAACATTTTAAAATTAGTTCTCTGTAACTGCTTCGTGGTTAGACATTTAGAGAATAAAATAGACAAGTTTGTTGATTTCGCATTAGATTTGAAGCTCCAAATATTTCTCTTAATAGCTGGAAGTATTATATTATTACATTACAGCATATTAGTTGCCTTTTCTATACAAAATTCATATTGTCTCAAGGATTTTTTTCAAAAGTTTTTTGGAAATTTAATTAAATATTTTCATTGAAAAATTCATACAAAATCTTACTTTACAAACTATTTTAAAAGAGACAAGGAAGCTATTCAATTCCAATTTGGTTTAATTTCATTGGCATCGGGTTTTTATACGTAGTGCAAAACAATTTGTACAAAAGATTTGAAGGAAAAACTTTAAAAGCATATTTTCCTTCTCAAATGATTGGAAGGAAATGGTGAAAAAAACAAAAACAGCTTACCAAATGCCACCGTACCCCAACCAACAACCGTTGCATTCACATTGGAGTAATTTCCACTTTTCGGATTGGGTAAGCATATACTGCCTATAAACTTTGTATATTCAATTCTCCTCTTCAATTTCAATAAAGCAATATCATGCTGAAATGTTAAAGTCACAAAGAGGGCATGTCGTTTAATTTCGGCCACTGGTATATCTTCCTGGTGCTTATCTTTTTCATTAAAATTGTATTCCCCTAGTCGAACTGTGAGGTCTTTCACTCTAATTCTAAAAGGAATAGACAAATGATATTGAAATAAATGAGTACATTGATAAAGTGAGAATACAAGTACCACAAAAAAACTATTTGACTTGAAGTATAAAATGAATACCCCATCACGCAATGAGCAGCTGTGAGAATGTACCAGTCATTGATGATCACTCCACCGCAGAAAAATCTATTTCTTCGCAGCAAGGCAACCTAAAAAGAGAAGATTATACAAATTGAGGCTTGAATATTTTCAAGTATTTGCTATCACGTTTCTAAAAAATTCAATTATTTAAATCTACAAACTAAAGAATATTTTTGAAGAGTTGTTTAGAATTGAAGAGTTGTTTTAAAATTTAATAATGATACGATTAGTACCTGAAAAATGCAGGAAGTGTAAAAGAAAATCAATTCATCTTTGATATTTTTAAATGATCGTCATAGTCCTTAACTTCAACAAGTTCAAGTGCAAGATATAAACACTCACCGTTACACGGGATTGACTAAGTCCTCCCGTCTAGTGTTACCAACCCCTTTATTTTAATTCCTGAAACCTACCCATCCTGAATTAGTAATCTAAGCTCAGTAGAACATATTAGTCAATGAGAAAGTCAAACATGTGTATCTAAAAATTTCAATTTTTCGAAATTAGTGTGGAACGAGCGAGCCAATCCATACGACAAATGTTTTCACTTTCTAGCATATCCTAAATTATAGCAGTCACTCAGTGCGTCATGGCGCTATCACTCTCAATAACACGAGTTTACTGTCCCAGAAGGACGAGGTGTTATCCTCCTCAATCGGCAGTAACGAGTCCCCAAAACTGCGAGATATGGTCATCTGTCTTTTACCAACCTATATTGCCTTATAATCTATGCGTTGCGAGATACGCGATTCAAACTGAACAGATTGGAGTGCAATTAGTATCCCAGTGTCATTTACTTCCATTGTAAAAAGACATGATGTACCCGATTGATTTCAGTACACGATATAAACAAGATACTGCAATATAACTAAAAGCAAAACAATGAGGATGATTTCTTAGGCGTATTTTACCTATTGAAGGTAATCATATCTCAAAGGCGTAGAGTTAGTACGAAACTTAAATGCATGAAACTGTCAAGGACTTTCATAAATATTTCGTAACACTGTATGTTTTAGACAAACAACTTTCTTCAAGTTTCTCAATTACCAACTTAACAAATTTTAGCTCAATATTTAGTGCTTACATACTTTTGTGTTTTGTAACACTTTATTCGTATTTTATTTAGAAGAATATCAAAAAGTGTTGGGATACCCAACACATATTGTCATATTTTACTTGAATGTACAACTAGAACAATAAAGAAATGAATATTTTATAGTTCAAACAATTCGAGTATTAATGCAATTATGGTTATAATTAAAAAAGAAATCAAGTGAAAAAAACGTGCTTAAAAATTCTTAAAGTCCCATAGGACGTCTATTTTTGACATGCATTGCTGTATTTAGTTTGCCTCAATCTTTTTGCTTGTTATTCAACCCGAAAATGTTTCATTTGTTTTCATCAATAAAAATTACTTTCTGAAATTCTTTTAGCTGCTTTACGTACATTTTACAAAATGCCAGCCTAGCTTGTCGATTTGCTTTGCTGATGTAGGATTTTTTTAGGTTGTCTACCATGATATTTATGTTTTCTCAATATTTCTAGCAGTTTTAGGATTTAGATTTTTCGAACTTAATTTTGTATTGCAGAGTCAGGTTTTCAGCGCTAGTTTTGATTAAAGTGAACTTGTTTCACAACCCACCTCTTCACATTCATTAAATGTCCCTGAACGTCCTGATTTTTGCTTGTTTCAGCACTATGTTTCCTTGAACCTATGAATAACGTTAAAAAGGTGGACTTGCTCAATTTCAAGGCATGTTCTATACAGCGAGCTGATTTCCTATTTTTCCAAGGACTTATAACAAGATTTCTCATATCAACTTATCTGTTAATTTTTTCTATAAGAAATCATATCTGTTGAAATTCTTATGTTTAAAGTTATAGTCTAAAAAGAGGATAGCAAATTCAATTTTATTGATGTACTGCATGTTGAATTTCTCATTTCGGGAAGTGTTCCAATACTTTGAGTCCTATTTGCCTTTGAATTATATCTGAAAAGCTAGATCAAATTATAATTTAAAAATATCAATAAGATAATTTTTACAAATTGTAAATCAAATGTTAAAATATTTATCGATTCATTTTTATTTTAATGTGATAAATAGTTTTGAAGTTTTTCATGCCAAGTGTTCCAATACTTTGAGTGACTATCACAAAACTTGAGCTTATCAAAACAAACTAAAAATCCCATTTTCTAACTAATACTTTTCTGTAAATAATTCGATTGAAATATTTCAAAGTCTAACATTACCATCCATGTCCATTCATGAGGTAGTGATACTTTCCCGCCAACTATCCTCGTATTAGAATTCAGACCACATCCTACAAGGATAAAATATTTAAAAGGACTGTATAAGGAAATTGAATGAAATCAATATAAATGTAGAAATTTACCATCTTCAGGTTGCTTAAATTCCGTCACGTTAGTCACAGTAGAATTTTCTGTGGGATCTGAAATCTCAATCACGGGGTTATCTGGGCAGCAAATTCCTATTAAAACGCCTCTCGATAAGCATACATATTGCAAAAATAAATTAAAGTTGCTCTCAAGAACACTCAAAGGACACTGTGTCACACTTCGGCAGTGACCAGGTTCTCCTTTAGGTGTAGTGCATTCAGCTGTGCTGTTCACTCTGGGAAAAAAATCTATTATACGTCCAGATTTACTTTCAAGTCTACTGTCTGTTAAGGCTACGTCAAAACTATCATCCATATCACCACTACTTTGAAATTCATCAATATGAAGCTGAAGGAGATCAGGGTCTTCCAATGGGACAGACACCTTATCGAAATTTTC